>CAJQZN010036833.1:8537-18900 GCA_907164685.1 Colias eurytheme | reverse complement strand
TTTCAACTTTCCGAAAGAAAGGAAAGTCTGGCCGTCGTGGGCTCTTGTATTATTACAATTGTAACAGACAACCAAAAAAGCCACATTCCCAAATTCCATCCCATATCGTGAAAATAAAAGCGTGCTGCTTTGAAATGGGAGCTGGGAACGCATGTGCAAGTCACAATAAATCAGGGAGTTTTGCTCCTAGAATCGAGTACTATTTGTTTGCAAATCCTTTCCCGCTAACGACTTTTATGTCAGCACACGAACATTTCATTAATTTATCGAACGCGATGTTCCGACTCAGATTAAAAATCACTTGCAATCTGAAAGTATGTCGCCGTAACGACCCTTTTAATGAAGCCTGTGATTTCAAACGCGACATACATAAAATGACATCAAAGCGGAGTCTCACCCCTTACATTCTATGCTGATGCTACCCAAGAGGATAATGATAGTCCATTTGTTGCCTTCACTCTAACGATAGCTATTGTCTATGAACTAATGGCTTCGGCCCTGACGTCTGGTAATGTCTTCATAAATCTATAATAATTGCAAGGAATTTGGGATAATGGAGGCTGGTTAGTTTCCTGTTAGTGTTTACAAGCCTCATTTCCAAACCAAATTTTCGCTAGGCGGACAATTCTAAAAGAGAGAATAAGAATATGATATTTATTTTAAAGGAAAATAAATTGACGATACCACGAACTTGATCATGTTCTATCAAGTTCATGTTCTAGTAGATATTATCGACTTCGAGGAAATTTGTATCACCAAAAACCTATAAAAATATTAGTTAACAAGCATTAAATCTATTATACACATCTTCAATTTCTAAACGCATACCGCTCGTTTAAAAACAAACACACATGTGAAATAGTAGTACAATAAATTCATTTTCATGGCTGGGGTCGGTAATATTTCACAATTCTCGATAAGCTTCGTGTAATCGAATATGAAAAACAAACAAGATGAGTGTATTGATGGTTTATTGGTTCGTTTTTAATAAACGGGCTATTTGGTCGGGTGAAGTTGATTACATTAGCGATGTTTTCGGCCTTAATGACAGCGAGTGAAGGAATATATTTGTCTAATTAACACTGTGTAATTAGTATCTGGGATTTATTCAAGAGGTCGTTGATAACTGAAGGACCCAATGAGTCATGGAATTGCTATAGATTATTATGATTAAATAGCAAAGCATAACATATTACGTATAGAAAATATTTATTGATTGCAGCGCGTGTTTTTATGAAATTGTCGTTTGTCGTTTATAAAGCTTTAAAAGCGAACATTGAATGTATATTGACGTTGAATTTTCATCTTTATTTAATATGAATTTCCTAGGCAATGTGAGCATACTATTATTTCCCTTGAAGCATAAACACCCGTGATGTTACGACCTTGCTTGGTGCATGTTAATTATTTTCTTCACTTAACGTATGTAACGGTTAATAATCTCTTCATACACACATACACGAATAAGAAGCACGCTGAATAAGAAAAATTATGCCAGGCTTTTAACATCGTATCTGTCGAATAATAGTGTTAGCAATTCAGTATTCCAGTATTAACAATCAATATTTTTCCCGTATATTTCGTTCAAATTAATGTTTGATAAATAAAACTGCATGAAATCAACATAAAAAATAAAAATTATAGGTTCTCCACTGAAATCGCTGTACACGTACAAATTCGTACATTGAACGGCTGAATTACAGTCACGTTTGCGAAATAAAAAACATTTGAAGCAGGATTGAAATGCAGTTTCGCAATGCAGTGGAGTTGAATAATGCAAAGTGCAAAATGTAAGTAGCGGGTGTTCCAGAAGAACATACTGACAGTTTGTGTCAGTTTATTATTTCGAGAACAATGAGGCGGGTTGTTGCACCTGCAGTGTGGAACGCACGTGTTCTAGGAATATATGCTTATTAAAGTAGGTTAATCATTCGGAATTTATTGTTTTGGAGTTCATCTAGATACAGGATGTAGAAATTAAAGATCCAGAATAAACATACGTCGTGTTTATTAGCTGTTTAATTAAAAGACTAGCTTAATTACTAAATGTAGTTTTGTATGATCATCAGTTTTAAATCATGTTTTAAAATTAGTTGAAACGGCATTTTCGTTCTGTTTCAACTATCAATAAATCTTTGTATAACATGAATTTGTTTCTAGGAAATTATCAATCGATGCAGTAATTTTGCTGCTTCCGTTTTAAATGATTATTGTTGGATTATGACAAAATACAGGTCAAATTTTATATCAAGGCATTATTTTCATGCTTTTCGTATTAATATAGTCCAAGCTTAATGCAGAAAGGATCTTTATTACAGCTAATTAATCGAGAAACAAGGTTTTTAACAGGAATTCTTCATATTTTAAAATGTAATTTCAATGACATGGTATGAGTTAAAAAAAATGAACCTGAAATTTATTGCATAATTTTCTCTATACCTAGGTACTTATAATAAAAAGAGGTCACGTAGAAAGAATTTGTAACGGTCGTGAGAAATAGCTGTAGTCATTTTCCATTTCACCCAAATTATGCAACAGGATAAAAATGGTTCTTTTTACAGAGTTTTCAAATAAGAACTTATATTATTTAGAATTTAGAATTTTATAAGTTAAAAAAAAAAACAATTAGGTATCATTGTGCAGCTTAATGCCAAAAATGTAAAAAAAAAATGTTTCTTATCACAATTTGTATGCTGATTCAAAATACAAATAAATGAACCGCGTAGAGATGATCCATTCACGCTGGACCTCTCGTTGGTTTTTAATAAAAATAACACATTATAATATTCTACTTCTATTGTTACGGTATTCCATTGAGCTAAGTGCTAAAAATAACTGCTTATATAGTTATATATAACATATAGTTACAGAATAACCTTTGTCGGTTTGTTGTTCATTTACATCATTCATTCATAAAAATCTGGAAACTTTGTAATACAAAAAGGCTCTTTATAACCTTGTTTAGTCTTAGTTTAGAAATAGGTCTGATTGTAAATAGTTGAAACCTAAGGAAATGACTGTATTGAGGCACTAAAGTTATTTATCGTGTACTAGTATTCTGCATTATCGAAAACGACCGCCATTGTTAAGATGTCGACACACTAACGGTAATAATAGATTTTACTTGCGTTCAATAAGTTTCATATTATTTTCCCACAAAACAGAACAATAACAAAAAGTTTTGTTCTTGCAATATGTCCACGAATTATGTGAGACTACAGAAATGTTTTTTATGAAATACTAGCAGACCCACACAACTTTGTCTGCTTAAAAGGATTTTTCCTATGTCTACAACATTACCCTTTTATGCTTTCTTGACTAATGGAATATTCACCACAAAATCAACAATTTAAACCTATTCGTTCGGTTCCTAAAGTAAGCTTGTTCAAACAAACAAATTCAATTCTAGATAAATAGATAAAATTATAAAAACTTTTTTTCTCTAATGCGTAGATCATAGTTACTTATGTAGTTTTCTAAACTTACTACAATAATTTTAAACTTTAATTCTAATGATACAGTTTTTTAATGAATTTACCATCCGTGTTGTGGTAAATTCAAATCTCTTAATTAAAATTAAAGTACACTAAATATCTGGAGATAACTTCGTATAATCGTTCTGAATATGATATCACAATTCATAGCTGTGGTCATTAGTCAACCACATATTGAGTTTACAAACAAGGTTGTTTAATGAATCCTTGGTCAAGTTGTAATCATTTTATCGTATTTACTCAATGAGGTTAGCAAACTATTAAACAGTCCGAGTTGCCAACTCCATTTCCTTGATGGAAGTGCCAGTTTAAGTATGAATAAGCCGGGTTTCCCTTTAGTTTAAAAAGTGAAAAACTCCTAACTGTTATAAAGGTCTTGTTGGTTTTACGCAGTAAACAAAAGTTTAGGGATTAAGCGCTTCAAAAATTTAAATGCAAGGCTTTAGTAAATTAATATTTGTTTAAGCTTTATGTAAAGTTATGGCGAAGGGATTTGTATTAGGTTGTAAAAACAGAAACTGTTTTTAATAGCTTGTTCAGATTTAATCGATGCTTATAAATATGTTGGATAATTTTAATTTTATAACCGCTATGCGATCTTTTATCTTTTATCTATGTTGAAGTAATCGTCGTATTGACAAAGATTTAAATTGAAATCTTTACATAATTATGAACTTACATTTCTTTAATTTGGAATCGAGATCACTTAATAAACAGATTGCCTTTAAAAAGTTTCAATTGTTTTCAAGGACATAAAGGCTCTATAATATTATTCCCAACGTTATGTTAACGAGGCCAACACAATATTAGTAATATAATAGATGTAGAATAAAACCCAAAAAAAGCTATTTTCAAGGTATGTTTGCAATGTATACGTATTCTCAATCCAACGCTGACTTTATGTCGCAAATATGCTGAAAATTTCATACATCTGAAAGGCAGAAATTGCAACCCTGACATATTTAAAAGTCTCCTGTGTTGGATTTTCTTTTATAATATTTACTTGACTTGCGTTATATGGGTGGGATGAAACAGTATTTTTTCGGATTAATTTTGCTTTCTATTCACTGAAAATTTCGACGTAGAAGCTGAATAGACTACGGTTTCATTTTATCTGTTTTCAATACGACGTTTTATTTTTTGAGTCGAGTATCGAGTGTGAGTTAAATAAGGTTATAATAATAAAACGATGCTTCAGTGAATTTGCGATGAAGAATTCAGATTTTTATATTCTAATTATGCAAAATTCATGGAATTATGTGCTTCGACCTAATTTAAATTTTAAGGGATTTTAATTTTGAAAATCATAGTACTTAATAATCATAATCTAATGTTAGCTAATTTGTATGCTAATTCAAAATTATAACACAGTAACATAATTTATTCAATTTTTCTTTCCTTTAACGAACCATACCATCATTTATTTAATTAGTATATTATATTCCATTTAATTATGATACAATAATATGTATTATTAACATACTTACTGAAATACAAAACAGTAACAGGATAACGGGGCAAGTCACTCTCAATAGTAACAGAAAAAAACAAGTAAAGTATTATATTACGGTTATCTTAACTTAAGGTTAACTAGATTTCCGCCCGCGGCTTCGCCCGCGTTTTCTAAGAAGAACTCGCATAGTTTCCGTTCCCGTGGGATTTCCGGGATAAAACCTATCCTATGTGTTAATCCAAGTTACCCTCTATATGTGTACTAAATTTCATAGTAATCGGTTCAGTAGTATTTGCGTGAAAGAGTAACAAACACACACACACATCCTCACAAACTCGCATTTATAATATTAGTAGGATAGGATTAGTATATTAGTATAGTATTAGTAGGATAGGATTTAGAATTGTGTAGTTTATAAACTTAGCTCGATTTTAAAAGCAGTATAGTCGCTTTATCGACTCACTTGTCGAATGCCGATGGGTAGGAAAACTGTTTGTACAACAAACGACGAGCCGTAGAATTTAGTAAAGTTTATTTCGAATTCTTTCAAGTATGTAGTTCTGAGCTTTATTCAACTTTTTACTCAGGTTACGTCACTTCTGTTATTTCTAATAATGTTTAACGATATGGGGCTTATTATATATTTGTGTTTTAAAATTATGAACCTCCATTGGTTTTGGTGAAATCAGTAAATCATATTTTCGTTTTTGTTTTAAGTTTCAAAAGCAAAAGGTGACTTTTTCATATATTGATATAAATACATGCCAACTTTTGTGCCCGTGTAACCGAATTTGTGATAATGCTCTTAACTGATAAGCAATCACTAAAAGGGTTAAGTTAAATGTACTACTACATATATTTTGAGTATTACCTATTATAATGCTTTTTCAAGTTTTATCATCGAGATACGCTTTAACAAACCTAAAAAAAACTTTATTTTTTAATATGTCAAATAGTTGTTTTTTAAAGAATTCGAAAAATGTATTAAAGCACGTAAACTCTATCTTTTTTTTCACATACCTATAATAATTATTAATTATTATACATTTTAGTTTAAGCAAGCCGAAAATTTATAAAAACAAACAAATACTTCCTAACAAATAAATTATTACGATTATATTCAATAAAACATGCTTTAATTGTCAAACATTTAAGACAGTACAAAGGCGCTTTTATCCTCTAGCTATTTCAAACACCCAACAAATCACTGTAAATCACTCAACAATATCTACTTAGCGAGTTAACAATCCCTCATGTATTGTAACAAATTACAATCCATGTACGTGTCGATATGTAAGTAAAATAGGTAACTAGGGTGAGGTTTCCATAATCAGTTATTCGCGTGATGGCAAACCGTTGGGTACTGCTTGCTGCATGCGGTCGATAACCGTCATGCTGGCCTATGGTCTGTGACGTCATTGCTACGCAGGCTTTGGATCTTGCTTCGAATTAAGCTTTTGGTTTGTGAACAAGACTGGTAGGAATGAAAATCTTGACGTGTTTTAAATGTTTGTATTGCAATTAATTATCTATCTTATACAATTTGTAGCCTTAATAAGTAGATAAATGTTACACAAATATTGCGAACGTACAATTTTCCAAAACGATTTATTAATTATGCATAAAGAGTTAGTGGATCAATGGAATATTTAAACTATAAATAGTTTTCGTAGGATGCTATTATAATAAACAAGCTAGAGCAAATACAAACATATCTATTACATGAATTTTCTATTAATTCATATTCTATACTAATAGATCTATTGCGATATTATTTATCTTTGTAATTAAAGTCATCAAGTGACACAGACCCCGTTATAGCTCGAACTGTCAACTTTACTCTGCCCACACTGTATCTTTCTAGCTCTATATTACCTAAATTGACTGCAGAATATTTTAAAATAGCTACAAGGCTGGCAACTTGTCCACTGAATGTTAACATAAAACATCAAAACTTTATGTATTGCCACTTCGATATTGAAATTCATGCTACATATAAAGAAAATGGATTTAACATTTTATTAGTATAGTGAATAATTAAACTTTGTATCGTTCTGTAAATGTATCAGAATTTATTATTTCGCTGTATAAAAGGAAAATCCACAGAGTTAAAACTGCTAAACTGAAACAATCGGTTTAACATGAATATAACGTTGTGAAATTATTGTGTCTTGTAAAGCTGTCATATTAAAAACGTAGTTTCCTTAAATACAGATATTTAAACATGCAGCTGAGGATAGATTTTAGTTAAAATATATTGTATTATATCTCTCACTAATTTTGTCGGTTCGCAATTCGCATTGAGGTTTGTTAGGGAAAAGCGACGCGTCATTCTAAACAATGTTCTACGGTAATTGTCACTCTGTTTAGTGCTTTATATATCCAAAGTTTAACGTTGTTGACTTCTAACGTTAGATATAACTTTATTATTATAATATTAAACTAGCGGTCCGCCCCGGCTTCGCCCGTGATACATGTTTACGTTTTCTCTACATAAGAACCATCCTCGTACTTCAAGGAATATAATAAAAAAAGAATTATCGAAATCGGTTCAGCCGTTCTCGAGTTATGCGCTTACCAACACATTTTGCGATTCATTTTTATATATAAGAAGAAGATACGAAACAACTTTTCGTAATAATTGCTACAAATTATATAGCTACTAATACTGACAAATAAAGCTATACTGTAAACTAAATAAACGTAATTCTAAGATTAGGATAAACATTCGATTAATTAAACGAATTTTAGTTGATTTGAAAACTCTGACTATTGCGTATACACAGAACCTTGAATGGGCTATTTTTGTAGCTTCAATTAAACTGATAGAGTAGCAAATAGCTGCTATAAGCTTACACGATTGAATTCACCCGTGGAAATCTAGTACAAATTAGTTCGTAGAAATTTAAACGTTTAGCAGTCAAATCAGTGGAACTGGTAATTAGAAGATTAGAAGACTTATCAAATCAGAAAGTTGTAGTTGACCGTCCGTTTCAACTAATTGCGAATTCTAATCAAATATAAGCATGACACTTGGTAAAGAGACAACCGTATTCAGCGCAGTTTATCATTCAATAATGTTTCGTTTTCTAAATTTATTAAACGGTTGTTTCTAAAAGCGTCATTTGGATCGGTCCCCATCTGTGTAATTCGTATGCAGATATAACGACTGTCATTTGCCAATATAGCATATGTGATTTATTCCCATTTTAACCAAAATTCAGAGCTCTTTTCAATTCAAAATTTGAACGAAAGCTTTATTAATTCGTCTAGTTAGTTTTTTTTTAAGTTTAATCAATTATGCTCTTAGAACGTGTTTGTATGAACGATAAAAAAAAAATCATTATATTAATTTAGAATGTGTTTAATATTTTAAGAAATGTCGTCTACAAACGTTTATAGATTATTTTTTGTAGGTAATATTGCCACAGACGCGTCTATGGTATGCATATAAAATGTTTTACGATTACTACGTACCCATTTTGGAATGGCGTAAAAAGTTTATTCGCGTGAAAATATCTTAATGTTATGTTACATTATACAAAACTGCGTGTTTTATGATCACCTTCAAACTAACCAGATCAACCAAAGTTTACATTGTTTTAATGAACAATGGCTTTAATGAGCACTTTTAGATTTATATTCCCTTTTAAACTTCGTCTAAAATGTTTTATATTTCATAAAAAAATTAAAGAAGTCCACGCTTTTATGTAAAAGTCTGCAAGTTTCAAAGAACAATATAAAAGTTTAAGATTAATGATAGGGTCGTGTACATCCATATATTTATGACTTTTAGGAGAATATTTGGTTTCTAAAAGAATATTTACGTTGGCTTAAATGGTTAAATATGAAACATCAGGAGGTCATTAAAATTATGAAATGTTTACTTGACTCTTAACAATGTTTATTCACGTTTATTAAGTACAACGTTTATTATAATATGGAATAATTGTCTTCGGCGTAAAAATAAGCTGATTCAGTGAAAATATCAAAACTTCTTCAAAAACTAATCTGAAAAATGCCGACAGCAGCCTGGGAAACAGTAGAGTTAAATCTCTAAATATTTCTTTAAGAGTATTAAATGACCTTTCTACTTATTATTTAATTTAATTAGAAGATAATTAACTAAACTTAACTTGAGAAAAATACCCAAAAACAAAACATTTATTCATTGCAAAGTAGAAGGAGAAAAATATTTCACGGCAGCCACAAATATCCCCAATTAGGTTGTCCAAGAGAAAAGAAAACAGCACCTAAGTAATAAAGGTGACAGTCTACAATAGAGTACATTCATAATATACTCCCGGAACTTACATAACGTTTGTTTTTTTAGTACGAAAACAGAGGAATAATCAGTCACATTCGCGCATAATTTTGTGTTGGTTTAGCTGATTGGATGTTGTGAGATTGTTAATAGTAAACACTGTGTTGGATTATATACTGTTTTTTTGTATTTGAATTGGATAATGTTGTTTATTTAGATGTCATGTGAAAGGTTTGTATTAGTGACAAATAAAGCTATTTGGAAAATAACTCCAACGCTATTCAATTTCAGATAAATGGCAAGCTCTATCGCGGTGACTTTACTAGGTAATCTAAAAATATGATTGTTGTTTGATATATAAACATCACATTTACAAATAATGTGAAATGAATTAGTATTGCAGTAATTTAATTACGTTAAAGGGAAGATGAAACGTTGTTGGTGCTGTCAGGAAATGCGTCTTGTTTGAAAAATTACCAAATCACTCTGAAACGAAATTAGTGACGATGCTGTTTTCTACAAAAAATATTTTAAAGGCTGTTAATACGGAGAACATTTTTTTGAAGCATTTTTACGAAAATTCCGGTCTTTATTTTGGGAATTTATTCCAACTATCTGATATTGTTTGAGAAGTACAGTCACGAGCAATAATATATGCCTAGGGGGCGATGTGCAAAAATATCTGACACTAGAACAAATTCAATAATATCTGTCTGCCCGTATACAGCAAAAATATCTGACATTATTAGGCAGCATAATAAAGTGGCATCAAAATTATATGACGAAAATGTAGAGCAAATAATTGTGACAACCTCTCGAAGCATAAATATGTGACGTCACCTAGGAGGCAATAATATCTGACACAATTTTATATTTCTGTATTGTAAAATATAATTATTGATTCCTCACAAAAAGCATAAATATGTGACACTAGCTTTCCGCCCACGGCTTCGCCTGCGTTTTCACAGAAATACCGCATAGTTCCCGTTCACGGCATAAATATGTAACATCAACTAGGTGGCAATAATATCTGACACAATTTCATATTTCTGTATTTTGCATCGATTCCTCACACAAAGCATAAATATGTGACACCAACTAGGTGGCAATAATATCTGACACAATTTCATATTTCTGTATTTTGCATCGATT
>CAJQZN010036832.1:0-31552 GCA_907164685.1 Colias eurytheme | reverse complement strand
GTACGCCAACAACATCGGTGAGTGCGTGTGGTGTGTGTAGTCCCCCCACAGCAGGACTGCAACGTGTTCCCGGTAATTTTAACGTAATATTTAATCTCAATATTTATTTCATCTGTCTAGAATACCTATATACTGGTAAATTTTTAAAGAAAATGCAATATGTATATACAATTAAAGTTTAGTATCCGGCTTGAAGGACCAAAAGTGACAGTAGACGTTAGGCACATAAAACCGACGAAAAACATCAAAACCTCCAATATGTACGTACGTCTTAGATCATTAAGTAATGGATGGAGCACGCTGGCAAATGTTCTAACTAAACTTTCTGCCGGTTTTGGTGCGGGGAGGGTAACTCACACTTTGAAACACAATCACACATTCACAAAAATAATTTGTGTCTTTACAAACTCAAACTATTACAAAATGGACAGACTAGCATGTTTTTGCACACATACATCGATTACACAGAAAAATCTCTATACATATACGTAATAATACAATCGCTCTAAAGGGATGTAACCATATCGATATTACAAAAATAATAATTTTGTTTAAATTAGAAATAACATTAATATTATATTCATAAAAAATACTACACAGGTCATTTGTAACGTTTTCATCATTATTATATGCATACGAAAAAACAATAAAACGCCATTTTATTTGTATTTGAATATGTATTTATTCAACACATCACATATTATATTCAATAAAATAAATATCGGTCCAGAAATTTTTATTATTTCTGTACCGAGGTGTCCATTCTGATTTTCTCCCACAGCATTCAATCCACCTTAGCCTTAAAGCAGGATTTTTTGTAAATCTGAAATATACGCAATATTCGTACATACATATAAACAAAGTAGCTACTCCGCGCGGTTTCACCCCCGTGGCTCCACTCCTGTTGGTCGTAGCGTGATGATAAATGGGCTATCTAACACCGAAAGAATTTTTCAAATCGGACCAGTAGTTCCCGAGAATAGCGCGTTCAAACAAACAAACAAACAAACTCTTCAGCTTTATAATATTAGTATAGATTACATAATAGAAAGGTTACAAGATTAACATTACAAAAAAAACGGCTAAATGCGAGTCGGACTCGCGCACGAAGGGTTCCGTACCATTAAAATGTTCTGCCAGTAACCGAGCGTAAATTTTAATAAATATATACAAGACTTACAAAATAAACATTATACTCCTTTTTATGCAGTTGTGTAAAATTTTAATATAATAAAGATTAATTCTCATCTCATTTCAAATTATACTTAGAAAAATATTTCGTTCGTCGTAAACGTTCAAGTTAAAAGCAGTCCGTCACTAAGAAAGTCGTAAAAATTTACGACCTTTTAAGCGACGAGTTTTTAAATTCAACTCTATCACTAAGTTCATAAAGATTAAATTTGAATTTCTCTTCAAGATAGTCTCGCTACATCACTTTATAGTCTCGTGGGGAGTGCGGTTCAATATCGCGTTCTAAATTCAACTTTATCGCTTAGTTCATAAAGATTAAATTTGTATATTTTCTCTTCAAGATAGTCTCGCTACATCGCTTTATAGTCTCGTGGGGAATGCGGTTCAATATCGCGTTTTAAATTCAACTTTATCTGAACTAAGGTTCATAAAGATTAAATTTGTATATTTTATTTCCATGATAGTCTCGTGAGGCCGCATCAATGATCGAGTACACACATGACTCGATTATTTGTCTTGATCATATCGCTAAACGATACATCGACGATTATTAGAAATTGCATTTAATTAGAAATGTACGTTAAAAAAATAAAAAAATATACACAAATGAAAGGTTATTCCATCTTTTTTAATATTCGACATGTTTGAATTGCTTCTGCAAGACTTGACAGTGCAAAACGGCATTTTTAGCGGAGCACTCGCAGACGTCCTTTCGATGTTTTACGAATACGCAGAGTGTTCGTAATCGATTACGCAAGTAGTTTTTATGAAAGCATAAGATTTTTCGATTCGAATAATCTTATACCTCGGCAAAAGGGGAAACGCCTGCGTGTGTTATCCATTACTTAATGATCTAAGACGTACGTATATAACGCAGTGGTCCACATCACTAACCATTGTTCCAAATAAACTATTAGGTTCAAGATATTGATAATAATTAATATCATTTTTATATTTTCCTAACAGCAAAATTAGCAGAAACAGCGGTACGGTTTCTCGACCAAACTCAAAACATGGTGGACAAGGAAGCTGCCAACATCAACTATGAAACCGAATTGTCTGCTCTACATGAAATGGTGAGTCTACTGTAGTTTTATCTATGGTCTTGTCGTATGTAATATAAGGTCTTTAAGGTTAAAAAGTGTTTTTCTTAGAGTTATGCTAATTCTATCCTTATTACTAACTGGTTAAAGTTCATATTTGCATTGAATTGTTATTTTGCAGTTATATATAATAGATTTTTTGGCCTACGTACATATTACATTGGTTTGAAATGAAAAGTATTTAATATAATAAGCATAATATATAATTTCTTTCAGGTACGATCCACCGTATCATATCTTCTAACAGATTCCCAAGCAGTGGTGAAAAGGGCATTGGTTGAAAACGGTATCACCAAACTTTGCGTGTTCTTCGGGAAACAGAAAGGTTTGATTTCATTATTATACATGTATACTGCATGTTATTCACTTTCTTTTGTTAGAAACTTATTATTTTTGGAAGATAAATATTATCATTTGTAATTTAAGATAACTGAATAAAAATTCATCAAAAGGCTGAAATCATGTTTTCAATAATATAAGGGCCATACCAATAAAAAGGCCTTTATTATACATATTTAAAATCGTATAAATTTTCCGTTCATTTTAATTCCTCTAGCCTTCGAGTTCCAATTTATTTTTTAAATGGTCTGACCTATTTCCACTACGATTTTGCTCTAATCACAGCCAATATCTTAGCCGTTTTACAAACTTGTAAACATTATCGAAATTCATAAGACATCTCTCACCAGATCTAGATAAAATTAATTCTAGAACAATTTAATGTCAAAAAAAAATAATTTACTATATGCAACTTTACAGAAATACTTCGAATCACACGTGGTAGGGATAAGAAAAAGATGGCGCGTAACGGAAAAATGTCACGCGTAACAAAAAAATGTTACACTAAATTTTTGTCCAACCCCGATAAAGTTTTTCTTTCTTTATCTTTGAGTAAATGTTTTTCAGCAAACGACGTGATTCTATCTCACATGGTGACATTCCTCAATGATAAAGAGGAAGTAGCCCTGCGAGGGTGTTTCTTTGAACGTGTGGTTGGAGTAGCCGCATATGTGGGGCAACATGCTGCACCTATACTCTTGCCTCTGTTGCAACAGGTAAGAAAGATATAGTTAAGCTATTGCATAGCTTCTATCGCGGGCCTTGAGCGCAGGGACCGAATCGAGAAATTCCGTAACGAAAAAACCTCACGCTCCCCACTCCGACGGGCGCGGAGGTGTGGCTTGAAGGCATAGCATGCAATACCTTTACCGCGGCAGTCCCCGAGTGCCACACGTCCTTTTTTTTTCGTTATATTTGAGAAACTAGCTGTTCCCCGCGGTTTTACCCGCATTGCTCCGCTCCTGTTAGCGTTATGTTATTTAGCCTATAGCCTTCCTCAATAAATGGGCTATCTAACACCGAAAGAATTTTTCAAATCGGACCAGTAGTTCTTGAGATTAACGCGCAAACAAACAAACTCTTCAGCTTTATAATATTATTTGTATTTTGCAGGGTCTCACGGACCCATCAGAGTGGATAATCGCAAAAGCTATAAGAGCTAGTAGCAGTTTAGCCGAATTAGGACTATTGCCAAAGCAAGCACTATGTTCGCTTCTGGCAGAAAGTGCGGTATATCTAGCACATCCTAATTTGTGGGTAAGTTTTTCTATTATTTTTAAACAAAAATGTGACGAAATACCCTTTTTAGCTTTAAAATTAGGGAGCTATTAGAACCAGAATTCAAAACTAAAAAAATATGTGTCTAAGAATTTACGAAATGAATTGAAATTTTACTGTCAACGCGCCTAAAGAAGTTTTACTTCATAAATTACTTTTTTTGTTTTTATTCTGCTTAAGAAGTTCGAATCCAGGTAAGTAAAATGTAATCAATTTTTACAGATACGCCATGAAGTATGCGGTCTAGTTGCATGCGTTGCGAATCTTCTAAACCCAATAGATGTGAACTGCAAGATACTGCCGCTAGTGTGGCCGCACCTTAAACATAAACTTATACAGGTAGAATTTCTTTTTTGTATTGTCATATTCTCTATGACCTTATCGTTTTCATTGAAAATATGGGTAGGTAAAAAAAAATGTTGATAATAATATTATATAAAAGTCAATATATGACCAACATTAACGTTGCATTGTTCAATGTAATACACATTATACACCATTGATTGAAAAACAGATTTATCATATTTGGTTCTGATACTATATTGCAATATGTAATTTTCAAAATACCCTCAATTTATAACCATTTGAATTAGAAAGTATTTTGAAGTTACTAATCAGTCATAGATAAGTTATATCTAACAAATTTTCAGGTAGAAAGAGCTGAGCTACTGCTAGAGAGTCTAGCGGAACCGATCCCTAGGAAAGTTTTAGACGCTGTATTAAGGCACGGCGATGTCGATAGATTAGTGCAAACATTACGGGAAAGGAAGAACGCTAGATTACGGGTAAGTTATTTTTCTAACTGTTTTTGTCTTTATTCAAAGTAAATTATATACTTTATAGCTGCTCCGCGCGGTTTCACCCCCGTGGCTCCACTCCTGTTGCCCGTAGCGTGATGAAATATAGCCTATAACCTTCCTCGATAAATGGGCTATCTAACACCGAAAGAATTTTTCAAATCGCACCAGTAGTTTCCGAGATCAGTGCGTTCAAACAAACAAACAAACTCTTCAGCTTTATAATATTAGTAATTAGTATAGATTAATAATAAACTTTTCTCCTCTTTGTTTTTTGGTCCTTCGAGCCGGATTTTTACAGAATTTAACTTCGATTCTCTAACGTGTTTCTCATAATGTTGGAACTTTATACGTTACTAGCTGTGCTCCGCGGTTTTACCCGCAGCTCATGTTGGCCTTCCTCGATAAATGGGCTATCTAACACCGAAAGAATTTTTCAAATCGGACCTTATTTACTTAAAAATTCATTTTTATGGATCTTTAATCTAACAAGATGAAAATATTTATATTTTTAGGTAAAACAAGGCATGATACCACAATACTCAGAAATGGGACAACAACTCAAGAATTTGTTTAGACGACTAGCATCTGATGGTAAGTTATTACTTTATTTTAAATCTATTTTTTCTTCCAACAATTCCCTACTAAGTCGTTAATCTAATATATCTAATATATCTATCTAATATATTATATATATTATTGTATTATAAAGGCGAAAGTTTGTAAGGATGTATGGATGTATGGATGTTTGTTACTCTTTCACGTAAAAACTACTGAACCGATTACAATGAAATTTAGCACACATATAGAGGGTAACTTGGATTAACACATAGGATAGTTTTTATCCCGGAAATCCCACGGGAACGGGAACTATGCGGGTTTTCCTTTAAAAACGCGGGCGAAGCCGCGGGCGGAAATCTAGTATTCTATATTTATTTTGAACCTGTTACATATTATAATGTTGTATTTTCAGGTATGACTGAGCACGTAGAAAATCAATTATTAGCAATGAGTGCTCATCTTATTAAAATACAAAGCTCGGCTACGCAGGTTAGTTCTAAATTATTATTTAAGTCTTAGTGAATCTGTGTGTGCGTATTTTTGCGTGTGTGTGCGTGATTGTGAGTATAACAAGTGTTTAAAAATCTCCCATGGAATGTTAATATCTTACAATCATTATTTCTATCAAATTGTTAATTTTAAAACTCAATCCGAATGTATAATAAAACTGTTCAATGGCTAGCTTCCATAGATTTTGAATTCGATTTTGGATCTAGATTTTCAATGCTTCGTATTAATTGAATAAGAAATTCGTATATAATTTCAGGCGCCTTCCCAATTAATATTTTTAATTTAATTACTAATAATTCAATTAATTATTAATAATTCACTTATCCAACGTATTGACAATCGAAAATATACTTATTACGCAGTATTCTTAATATGGTCATTTATTAAAATAAATAATTTCAGCATATAACAGAAGCGCCAGGTCGTCTCATACTATCTCGAAGTGGTCTCTCTCGTTCCGTGCAACTCGATACAGGAGTAGGAGATACGCTGGCCAATGTGACTGATAAAATGTACACTTCCACGCAGAATCGGTAAGATTATGTTAAATTTGTGATAAATGAGGGTAGTTTGGTTAAACAGAAATGCTTAATAAATTGCGATAATTTAATGTATTATTCCTTATTATCATTCCATCATTGCTTATTAATATAATGTAATGTTATTAATGTTTAAACTTTTAATGTAGGTACAGTAAAATTTTTACGCTTGGTCTTTCGAGCCGGATTGTAAAAAAATTACTAGTGGACAAATTTGCTAGTGAAAAAGTGGACTAGTTTCTAAAATGTAATGTTAATTTACGATAGTTTTATAATTTCATCTATAATTTTATTTAATCTTTGCCGTCTTGAATTAAAATTATAGTTTAAATTCAATAAATACTTTAAATGTGGTTGAATTGTGCTCTTGGTTCTTTGAGCCGGATTGTAACATTATTTCAATAATCTATAATTAGTTTATTATCAAATAATTTTTGTTGATAGGAAACCTCCAAAACCTGGTATACCACACGAGCCTCATATGAATACAGAATGGCAGCATATGTTCGGTCAGACACATGAAATGGCAGCTGGTAAAGGTAAGTTCAAATAAAAAATTGTATATGCATGTTTGTTCATATTTTATACAGGGTGTCTGCTAAGAAGTTTGATAAATAAACACATGAGTAAATCACAACCGCGCGAATCGGTTGAACTTCTTCAAGCACAAGATGCATGTGTGCGTGGCCTATGGGTATAGATATCTTCGTATGATTTGATATAAATCAGTTTAAGCGGGCACTGTCAGTGGAAGCTGTCAATCATGGTTTTAAGGGCCGATTTTTCAATGCTTGGATAAAACTTATCCGTCCCATAAAGTATTACACGATAATAATAAAATGTCACGTAAACTGTCAAATACGGGCAATTTGAATACGTTTTTAAAATGGTAGTTTTATACATTACTAGCTGCTCCGCGCGGTTTCACCCCCGTGGCTCCACTCCTGTTGGCCGTAGCGTGATGATAGCCTATAACCTTCCTCGATAACTGGGCCACCAAACACCGAAAGAATTTTTCAAATCGGACCAGTAGTTCCCGAGATTAGTGCGTTCAAACAAACAAACAAACTCTTCAGCTTTATAATATTAGTATAGATTCAACGAATAAGTTTTAACCAAGGATTGAAAAATCAGCCCTAAAACTATATAATATGAATCAGGGCCGGACTCAATAACGCAGTCGGTGGGCACAAGTGCGCTGGGCAATGTGGGCGGGGCCGCGAGTGTGGCCGCCAGCGTCACTGCGTCCGCGCCCACACACTCGCAGATGGGGCACAGCGCTAGTTATGTGCAATGTGAGTATTTCTATACTATCACTATGTAGTATAAAACAAAGTCGCTTTCTCTGTCCCTATTTCCCTATGTCCCTTTGTATGCTTAAATCTTTGAAACTACGCAACGGATTTTGATGCGGTTTTTTTAATAGATAAAGTGATTCAAGAGGAAGGTTTTAGTATATCATTTATTAGGTTTTAGTCAAAGCGGGCGAAGCCGCGGGTGGTAAGCTAGTATACTATAATATTATAAAGAGGAAAGGTTTGTAATTATGTATGTATATATGGTTTTCACGCATAAACCACTGGACCGATTTTGATGAAATTTGGCACAGACAATCTTTAGACCCCGAGAAAGTACATAGTCTACCTTTTATTGCGAAATATGTACCACGGGCGAAGCCGGGGCGGACCGCTTATTTTACAATAATTTGACTTAAATGTATTTATCTCGAGATGTGTGATGCTTTAGTACTAGATTTCATTGTGTGAAATATTCGAAAACACTAATGAATGATTTTTAATTTGAACCTTGTTGTTAAAAAGATCGGTCTTTAGTCACTAGCCTTTGTATTTTAACATAGTTATAAGTTATTTTGGTCTGGTTGTAATAAGTTATGTTGTCTTCCTTACGAATAACAAACGCGGTCTATGTGACTGTGAGTACTGTTACAAACCCCGTAAGGCCACATCTCAAAATTATGTCAGAAAAAAGTGTAAAACAAAAAAAATCTATATCAATAAATACATAAATACATATTCCTTTATCTGAATTGTTTCTATATCAAATTTTTACGAATAACACAGATATAAATTAAAATTATAAAATGAGGGTAGAAGTATAAATTTATCATAAATTCTGGAATTCCAGATAGTATGGCACCCTGTAGAGTTGAACTGCGGAATTTAATAACTCGTACACAGCAGAAGTTTCAGAAGTCTTTAAGGTAAGTTATATTTATGTAAATTTAATCAGGAACAAGAATGATCAAAAGGCAAGAATGGTAATAATAATCTTAAAACTTGTCTTAAAAATTATTTCTTTCAAGTTTATTTATTTCTAAGGGCTGAGTTAGTCAAGCATTCGCCTCGGATTGGCGTGAAAGGATGCGCGTTCGAGTCTTGCCTCTTTATCGATTTTTTTCTATTCTTTATAAATTTATATTTATAAAGCATTTGAATGCCATAAAACCAAAAAATATCAAATACAACAATATTTGTATTCATTGAAAAATGTTACAAATCTGTTAATCATCTCAATAGATGGCTTGCAGTGTGTCCCGTAAAATAGTATTAAATTGTTACTTAAATGTAGTTATTTGCTAGTTATTAAGTTTTTTTTTCATTATTTATATAGGAGTCAAGATGCTACAATAGAAAGCAGTGATGAATTGATACCGCCTCCAACATGGCGACCGGGGAATCAATTGCTTGCTTATCTACATGAACATAAGTATGAATTTTTATTTTTTAAGTTTACAATTTAAAAATTTTATATTGTATGTATATTTGAAGTAAAACAATGTAATTTATTAAAATTTGTTTAACCAAAGATAATATTTCAAATCACACAGTGACCTAGTTAACTTCCGTTCTCAATTTATTTGTAATTTTGCCAAATAAGTTAACCACAAGTAGATTAACCACTGTAGTAGATTATCACAAGTAGATTACCACAAGTAGGTAGATTTCAGGCTAATTTATTTCTTACATGAGATTTAATTGTTGCTATTTTTATTAGAATTATTTCTATTAATTATTTCGGTTATTTCTCACTTATCCATAAAACCAAAAACTAACTTATATTCTTTTATACTCAACAGAGCGCGTGTAAATCAAATGGTGAGACTACCCGCGCACCCGTCGTTCTTCGGCTCTTGTTCAGACGACGGTACTGTGAGATTATGGGACGCGGCAAGGTTACAGGGACACGCATATGTTAATAAGTGAGTATAATACACACAAACACACACACATATAAAGGTGTATAAACGCACACATGCGCACGAATAAATACGCGTACACACACGCACGCATACGCAGGGATGCGTATATGCGTATGTTTCATACACATGCACACAATATATACACACACATACAAAATGTCATCTTATATTTATTACTTACTTAAAAGCAACTGTTACATACGTAGAATTATTTTATTATTATCTTATTTGATTAATCTACCCAAATCTATATCACACCACACAATATATTTAGTCACTTAAAATGTTTATTTTTTTAAATTGATAATTATTTCTTATGTTGCTATAATATTGATACTAAACCTCCTTAATTTCATCCACTTATGTACAGTCAGAAGCATAAATATATTACCATTTGCAGATTAGCAATAATATCTGTCATAAGAACGGGTTCAATAATATCTGTCTGCCCGTATACAGCAAAAATATCTGACATTAGTAGGCAGCATAATAAAGTGGCATCAAAATTATGTGACGAAAATGTTACAGCAAATAATTGTGACAACCTCTCGAAGCATAAATATGTGACGTCACCTAGGAGGCAATAATATCTGACACAATTTTATATTTCTGTATTGTAAAATATAATTGATTTCTCACAAAAAGCATAAATATATGACATAAATATGTGCGGCTTCGCCTGCGTTTTCACAGAAATACCGCATAGTTCCCGATCCCGTGAGAATTTTGGGATAAAACCTATCCTAAGTGTTAACCCAAGTTACCCTTTATTTGTCTGCTAAATTTTATTGTAATCGGTTCAGTAGTATTTGCGTGAAAGAGTAACAAACACACACATACACATCCTCACAAACTTTCGCATTAATAATACTAGATTAGTAGGATAGGAAGTAGGATTATAGTAGGACTAGTAGGATAAGATAGGATAGGATTTTAAAAAGGCAAACCGTTATTTATTGAATTAGTGTTATGTATTTTGTTGGGGTAAGAATATGAAAAAAAGACACATTATATTTTGTAAATATTTTTTTTTAATAAAATTACGATAATATGATAACTTGCCATAATTTTCGATATTCAATAAAATAAATTATAGGTAAAAGGGTAAATGAAAATGAATAAACGGAGCAATGTCAAACGCCGCTAACGTCAAATATAACAAAACATATGACAAAACAATTTCTAAATAATACATGAAGGTTACACTGAACCTTCAAATAAAATAGATCTACCCAAGTGGGCATTCATATAAGTATATGAATACTTTAATTTTGTCATGATATGATATCCTTCTAATATTAATTATAAATGCGAAAGTTCGTGAGTATCATGTAAGGATGTTTGTTACTCTTTCACACAAATAAGTCTCTTTCACATAAATAATAAGAGAAAATAGAATTTAGCACACACATAGAAGGTAACTTGGATTAACGCTTATGAGAGCTTTTATCCTGGAAATCCCACAGGAACGGAAACTATGCGGGTTTTTCTTTGAAAACGCGGGCGAAGCCGCGGGTGTTAAGCTAGTAGGATATAATATCTAGACATACAATATGTAGTATACAACGACGGCACATATTAATTAATATGGTAATAATGTTTTAAAACAACGTAGTTAAAATAAAATTTATTTATTTTGTATTAATTCAATATTAAATTGAAAATAAAATTGTGTCAGATATTATTGCTTCCTAGTTGATGTCACATATTTATGCTTTTAGTGTGGAATCAACGCAAAATACAGAAATATAAAATTGTGTCAGATATTATTGCCACCTAGTTGATGTCACATATTTATGCTTTGTGTGAGGAATCGATGCAAAATACAGAAATATGAAATTGTGTCAGATATTATTGCTTCCTAGTTGATGTCACATATTTATGCTTTTTGTGAGGAATCGATACAAAATATAGAAATATGAAATTGTGTCAGATATTATTGATTCCTAGTTGATGTCACATATTTATGCCGTGAGAGGTTGTCACAATTATTTGCTGTAACATTTTCGTCACATAATTTTGATGCCACTTTATTATGCTGCCTACTAATGTCAGATATTTTTGCTGTATACGGGCAGACAGATATTATTGAATTAGTTCTAGTGACAGATATTTTTGCACATCGCCCCCTAGGCATATATTATTGCTCGTGACTGTACATAAAAACTTTATCATAAAAAATTAAATTATTCAGTATAATTTTAGGTCAAAAGCGATGTACAACCGCAGTGCGGGTCCGGTGATGTCGTTGGCGGCGTGTGAGGGAGGTCACTCTTTAGTAGCAGCCACTCAAGAGGGATCTATTTTTGTTCTGAGGTAAGTTAGTTAGGTAATTAGGTAGGTAGGTAGATAGGTAGGTAGGTAGGTGAGATAGGTATGCTTTTTATTTTAACTACATAATATTAATTCAGGTAAGTTAGTTTTGAAGTAAGGTAGCTATTTATTTCAAAATCATGATATTAACGCACGATGACCCATTTCAAGAAAGCGTAATTGTGAAAAAAGCAAAAAAAAAGTTGGTTAGAAGATAAACTATATCTACATTTGTTTTTGTTTAGGTAAATTGTATACGTAAAAAGAAACACAACAGCTAAGTGACGCTACAATACGGTGTTTTTGCCCTTTTAATTGTGCACAAAACGAATTTAAATTAAAAAAATGTTTTCGACTCGAAGGACCAAATTTTAGTGGTCATTAATAATGATTACTATTCATTATGTTTTGTCATTTATTGTTTTCCGACTCAGAGGACATAATTCGAAAATAAAATGCCTATTTTTCTTATACTAGGTTAGATACAGGCTCGTCCCGTTTTACGGCATACACGTTTTTTATTGTACTTGAAGGACCAAATTTTAAAATGCGTATTATATAGTATACTAGTGGTCCGCCCCGGCTTCGCCCGTGGTACATATTTCGCAATAAAAGGTAGCCTATGTCCTTTCTCGGGTATCAAAATATCTCCATACCAAATTTCATGCAAATTGGTTCAGTAGTTTAGGCGCGATTGAATAACAGACAGACAGACAGAGTTACTTTCGCATTTATAATATTAGTATGGATTATTTTGTCAAAACAGGTTAGATACAGGATCATCCCGTATGACGCTGTCCCAATGCCGCCAATTAGAAACGAGCGTGGAAGGTGGATGCGTTTCATGCGCGAGCGCGGGTGGCGTGCACGCTGGCGTGATATCTTACGCCACGCTCAATGCTACGATCGTGGGGTGGGATTTGAGGGCGCCTGGTATGTTCTATTATTAGATGAATGAGTAATGTATTTTTGATTTTTTTTCTATAAATTGTGATTTTGAGATTGGCATGCCTTGAATATTTCAATTCATTCAAATACAAAAAATTAAACATTCTCATTCATTCATTTATAGATGATTTGTTCCATTTTATTCCATTTCTTTTTCGCAAAATTTTTCGTGTTTTTGTGTAAATTTAATTTACGTCAGCCGTCAGGTCTTCAATCTTATCGTTGTTATATTATATATTTCATCAATATCTAATGTGAGTGAGATTTTTTTTTAAAGAAAAAATTTTATCCAGGTAACGCGTGGAAACTACAAGGCGATTTAAAACAAGGCGTGTACACCTGTCTGTACGCGAATAGTGCGGGCTTCCTCGCCGTTGGTACCTCTAGTGGTGCTATATGCGTGTGGGATCTGCGGTTCCAACTGCCTATCACTACTGTTAGACATCCGAATTGTAAGTATTTGAGGGTAGTTAGCAAAAATTTAAAAAAATGCGTTGAGAGTAGTTAGAAAAAATAGCAAAAATTAAAAAAAAATGCGTTGAGAGTAGTTAGAAAAAATAGCAAAAATTTAAAAAAAATGCGTTGAGAGTAGTTAGAAAAAATTTATAAAAAACTTTCTTTTGTTGCGTGTTGTGGGCCCTCTTCACAAAGCGTTGGGTGAATAGAGGCAATGACGATAGAGTAGTATTTTTTGTACACACTCACACGAATAATGTAATAATAAAATATCAATCAATATTTCAGAAAAATTGCTCTATTATTACTAAAGACATTGACGTTAAATTTACAACAATTGCTATATTTTTTGACACGTCAAAAGTTTTTGATAGTGTTAAAACAACTAGAAGTTCATGGTTTAGGTAGTATTGTGTTAGATTGATTTCGGAATAACATAAAAAATAGAAAACCATGTGTTTCCGCTACAAAAATAAATAAAAGTAAACTGTTACAATAAAAGTAACAGTAACAACAGCCATACCAATAGAACATATGCAGCGAATATGGAGTATCGCAAGGTTCTGTACTAGAACCACATCTATTTCTAATTTATATTAATGACTTAATATATGTGTTTGTTTGTTGTGAACGTTTCTATCCATTATTATATGTACGCTGTACATTTATTTGCCCTTATGCAGTTATGAAACATTTTCAAATTTCACTTTTGTTTTAAGTAGTATATTTTCGCGAATGTGAGTGACCGGCATTATGGTCAACAAATTAATGCTCAGAACGTGCTGTAGCATTTTTAATTGCTATGGCATGAAAAAATGCTACATGCTAGAAATCATCGCGTTATGACGCGTTGTGAGCATTTACATTAGCTATAACACGAATTTCACTTTGTGGCTCTTTTACGTTGTCCACAACAGCTTTTTATGTTCGCGGTTTTAGTGATATCGATCCTTCAGTGTAAAGTAAAACTTGATGATGATGATGATGATGATCAGAACATATTTTCCTATCTCCAGCGGAACGAATCCGTCGCATAGTCGGTTCCGGTCGCGGGTCATCAGTATGGGCGGTGGGGGGGCGGGACGCGGGTGCGTGGTGCGTGGAAAGTGCGCACCGCACACACGCGCTGTGGCCGGCTACCGCACCGCACCCACCGCTGCACTATGCGGCACCGGTGAGTTCACACTACACACTACATACTAGTGTGAGTGCACACTGCACACTACACACATTGCACAGTGCACACTACACTATACAGCCTTTTTTTTATAGTGGGGAAATCTTCCAAAGATACCCACGGCCCCCGGGGAAGGAGCCGTGGGTTATGTCGGATTCTTACCGACTAAAACCCCACTGTGTTCCATCGAGCCGCTTTAATGATGGGGCCGCGGCTATTGGTTGGAATTCTTCCGCGACCACACTATACAGCCTAGAAAGTAGTCGAGCTTACTCGTACATTACACATTACACCAAACGTAATCGCCTTAACACATATACGAGTACAATACATATTTGTCTCATTAGAAACTAAAATTTCGTGACTACTTAGCAAACACATCAAGTGACTACACAACAGCCTTTTTGAAATATGAACTACGCTAGTGTTGAAAGATGATCAAGATCCTAAAATGATCAACTTTTTCATAATTTCGAGTGTGAAGATGATTATAATTGTAATTATAAATGGTGATCAGGGTGTGTAGTGATAGTTGTAATGATAGTGTTTACGACGTTTAATAATGATGAATTCCAATTCTGTAGGCTTCTCACTACATATCAGCCGCGTACAGTGGGAGCCGTGATGGTGGACGGTTCCTTATAACAGGCGGGTCGGACCTCCGCCTTCGGCTGTGGGACCTGCGCCAACCGGAGGACTCGCACGTGTTGGTCCATGCGCCTCACGACCAGCATCATGCGCCCAAGTATAGGTGAGAGGGGAACTTATAGGTATAAGTCTTAAAAATAAGTGAACCGCATTGAAATTGTCATAACTAAACCAAATTTATATGGGGGCACCAACTTTCTGTGCTTTTTGCGGCTTTCAATTATCGATCTTCTCATGGTCGATTTTCTTATCTTTCGATATAATTAGTTTATTTTCTCATCCGATTCGAAGGACCACTTTACTGTCTAAATAAAATAAAACTTTGTCTCTCTGTCTTGTACAGTACATTTAGGATGATAGAAATAAAATATTGTTATATTTTATGTCCTTTATTTGTAGTGGAGCATTAAAAAATATTTATGAAGCTTCTGAATGCTATAAAACTAAATATTATTCTGTTACAGGAGTAGAATAATCGATGGGACGACAGTAATCCAAGAGTGCTGCAAATCAAACCCGTCCACACCTCCCTCTCTCGCTGAAGATAATGTTTATAGAAGTGTAGAATCAAGGTCCTTCTATCACACCGCACCTATCACGGATATAACACTCGTAGAAGCGAACAAATGTTACTTGGTGAGTTCGTCCGCGGACGGTGTGATAAACGTCTGGAAATAGAGCTCATTGTGATGTACTTTTAATTGTCCAATGTGGATATATGTATATATGTGCAATATATTGTTATTGGTTATTTGGTGTTTTATTTCTGCCCTTTTAAGCAATTTTACCTAACACAAAATTATTTGAAATTGTACCTATCTTCTTAAAAAAACTTGATTTATACATATAATATAGAGTGGATATATTTCTTACATTTTAAAATTACTCAGAACTCAAATAATCACTCAATGATACTCAGAACTCATATATTCATTATTTCACATAGTTCAAGTCGTTCTTTTTGAGTATTTATGTAAATCTTTCTAGTGGTTGAATGTCGTACCTTACCACTAATTGAACTCATCTAAACCACTAGGAAAATCCACCAGCCACTAAAACCAATATTTGTCCGCTAAATGGGCTAAACCACCAGATGTAGTGGAAATTCCACTGAGTTGGCAACACTGATTATTTACAATAACCTAGAGTTGACATGATTTCAGAGCAACTAGGTACAGAGTTAATGCGATTCTAATCGGAAGTTCTAGAAGTGTATTGTGCATTGGGGGAATTTCTGTTGTGGGGTAAATATTTCATAAAATTGTGAAAAACACTTTAGAGCATCGCTTTAGTGTCCCTTCGTCCAGCATACTCACCACAACTCACCATGGAATCCTGATATTTCATGAATGTCAAAAAACTGTTCTGAAATAGTGCTAAATAGTGCCCAAAGGAAAAAAATAGTGCTCTTGTACTTGCGAAGTTATAGCCATAGTTCGATGAGTATGCTGGACGAAGGTTTCGCCCAGCATACTCACCTCCGTCCGGAGAATCTGTATACGCTTCAAACATAATTCATACTTCAAAAAATAGTTCCCAAATAGTGCCAAACGGTGCCCAAAAAGAAAAAACAGTGCTCGAATAACTTCGGAGTTATAGGCTTCGTTCAGTGAGTATGCTGGGCGTAGGTTCTACGCCCAGCATACTCACCTCAGTGCGCGAATATCGAACGAGCTATAGGAACAATTTACGTCTCAAAAAATTGTGCTTGAAATAGTGCCCAATATCAGTCCAATTTTTGCTTGACTTTTGACCTAGAAAACCATTAAATTTGATTGTAAACTTCTACATACATTACATTGAGTACAGTCGAATACAATATTATTAACTTTCTTTCTAACAATTTTTGTCTTGTGTAAATTATTTGTTTTGTTATATTGTCTATGTAAGGGAGTATTTAGTTTAGAATCGCAATATTATTAATTACACATTATTTTAATAATACTTTATAATAATATGATTAAGCCTTCGCGCGTCGCATGGGACCCCGGTAGCTAGGAACAATAATTTTATATATTTGTCTAGATCACGGCGCTTGAAGGATTAAGATATCAAATGAAGTAAATCATGCATGAAAAATAAAGTTGCTGTTATTAATGCTTACATTACAACTGACAAAATTATTCAAAATAATCATTTTCCGGATCAAGGACGGTACCACAACGTTTACGGAATTGACCTGTATTCCTCATGTGATAAAGTTCAATATAGTGTGGCAGTAATGGATGCACGTACGGTCAATAGGTATGGGGCTTACGACGCGCGGCGCCCGCGACGCTAAACATTTTTTTATATGTATATTATATACAATATTAAAACTACAATTTTTTCTATTTACATTGATTATATTATGAATGTTAACAAAAGCTGTGAACCAGTTAACTAGAATTCTGATTACTTTGGCCCTTTAAATAGTAATAAATAACGTAAGTAATTAAAAATGTTTTTTATTGCTAAACCTTTCATTGATGAAACTATTGGAAAGAGTTTTAAAAATTTGTATAACTATGTCACAGTACTAGTTTTGACTGGTTATAAGTTTTGCCTGCAACATATATACAAAAAGAAACTGTATAATTTCCTTTTTACAATTTTTCAAGATATTAATTTTATTGGCTGCAAATGACTGTTTTTATTCAGACAAACACACAATGCAATGAAGTAATAGACTTCATTTACGCTTAAAGTTTCATTCATTTATTATTATTTATAAAATATATAATAATGCATTTAATCGAAAGTTTTTGACATGTGAGAAAATACCATAATTATTTCCAATAACATGAAGTCTACAATTAGAAAGTTTAATATTTTTGTCCAAAAACATGTGTCGACGACTGTACCCCATTTTACGTTAGTATGTAGAAGTTTACATTAAAATTTAATGGTTTTCTAAGTCAAAAGTCAAGCAAAAATTGGACTGATATTGGGCACTATTTCAAGTACAATTTTTTGAGACGTAAATTATACCTATAGCTCGTTCGATATTCGCGCACTGAGGTGAGTATGCTGGGCGTAGAACCTACGCCCAGCATACTCACTGAACGAAGCCTATAACTCTGAAGTTATTCGAGCACTGTTTTTTCTTTTTGGGCACCGTTTGGCACTATTTGGGAACTATTTTTTGAAGTATGAATTATGTTTGAAGCGTATACAGATTCTCCGGACGGAGGTGAGTATGCTGGGCGAAACCTTCGTCCAGCATACTCATCGAACTATGGCTATAACTTCGCAAGTACAAGAGCACTATTTTTTTCCTTTGGGCACTATTTAGCACTATTTCAGAACAGTTTTTTGACATTCATGAAATATCAGGATTCCATGGTGAGTTGTGGTGAGTATGCTGGACGAAGGGACACTCGCTTTATTGTATCGTGAACGAATGGGTCATATCGTGAATCAATCTCAATCAATCACTAGTTACGCATTAATCATGTACACATGGTATTAACCCCGTCGCCGGAATTACCCTAATGCACTTTGTTGGTGCGAGCTTGCAAATATTTGATGAAACTTCGTAGTTTTGGGTTCGCACTTAGCCAAGATTTTGTTCCTTATAGATAATAGATTTTTAGCAGTTTTCAGTTATTACTCAATGTTTGGATTTTAAAAGTAATTAATTGTTCATTTGCTAGCAACAAAAAAGTAATAATTTGCAATGTCTACAAACTGACGACAACATTTTGTATACCTACATTATAATTTATAATCTTTCATTTGTCTCTACTAAAAACTACTTGCAAGTTGCACTACTTAGTTACCTAGTTACTTTTTCGAAGAAAAAATAACCAGTTCATATTTTCTAAAACTACTGAAGGAAAGGGTTAATGGATGTAAATCGCTTTCATAATAATTAACAATATAATACTTATGTAAAAAATAAAAATGCAATTTTTGTGTCAATATTTTATTCTCTCTAAAACAATAATTGTAAAATAATTCATCTACTAACTATTCAACAGTCACCTTTGATAAAGTTACAAAAAATATAAATTTCATTAAATGCATTGACAAATAAAATCATTAAGTATCAATTTCATAACATATTATAAATTATACAAGCCGATAAAATTCCAAATCGTGTTGAATTATCGTGATGTTTTCATATCAATACGTCATACAAAATAAAAGGAAATAAACAAATAGGTCAAATTTTGATAGATTATTATATAATGTTACATAAATAATATTTCTTCATTTTAGCTTTAAGGGGGCGTCCAAGTATTAGGTAATGCAATTTGGGGGTCTCGTAAAACGATGCTTTAATGGTGTACAGAAAAAAATGTTACAGTGCGTCAGCCGTCACAAGGAGGGGGTCAAAAATCTGTTATCGTCAAAAAATTGCATTACGTAAAACTTGAATGCACCCTAACTGAATAGTAAATACCTGTCCTAGGTTAATTTTATAAAATCTACAACTAACATCTAAAGCTTGTACTTTATTATTTATTTAGTCAATTTATTTTAAGGGACATCACTTTTGGGGATTTTCTGAAGGGATAGAAAACACTAAAAGAATATTCTTTGAGCAGGCAAGATATTCACATACTTTCTAACTTGATATGGTTAATTACAAAATTCCTTTTTACAATCCAAGTGGTAACATCAATTTTAACAAATTTTTGATATTATATTCAATACATAGTTACAGAATTTATTAATATGAAATGTGCAATTTAGAAAATTATGTTGCTGCAAAAATAAAATGTTTTCATTTCAAACATCCTGGACCATGGAGGTATGATTCTTCCTCTGCAGCATTTCTTGCTTGGATTTCCTATTTTCTTTTCTTATCTAGAATTATGAAAAAGGACTTTTAATCAGTAAATACATACAAGTCATAGTGTAATAAAATACACTTATAAAAATTTCCTAAAATATTGTTTAGCTTCACAAACATACACAGAGGCTAAATATTTCTTTTAAAATGAATTCTATTACTTCATCACATTTCATCATATTTTTGGTCCTGCACGAAATAGGAAATTGTATGACAACATAATTTTTGGTGTACATTATATTAATTGTTAATTAATAGTTGAATTTTCTGTGTTTCAATAGTTGTCTTTACATTAAAAATGTAGATGTACAAACTTAATGTTACTTGTTAGTCTTATTTTATGATTTACTTGTACTGCCATTACTTTTATCATCTGGTACATCTTCTAATAACTTCTGTAGATCGATTCCTGCAAACTTAGGGTCCTTTGAATTCGACGCATACTCCATGAACAAATCTTTTAAAAATTGCAGATCTTTTGATAGCGTTTTGACTTTTTCTTCGAGCATTTGGTTTTCTGCTTTTAGTTTGTTGACACGTGTGAATGTTTCTTGTGTACGCTGTTTTGACTTGAATCTACTTTTCTTGACAGCCTGAAATTGAATATAAAGACAATTATTTTACAGAATTATATTGTAATAAAAATAAAAATAAATATGCACCACTTGTTGACTTTTTTACGAATTAAAAACTAGTTTTAAATTATTACACATTGAATAAGACTCAATAACAATGATATCCTATAAATAAATTAAAATTTACCTTCACCATTGGCCTCTACATCTTACTAAAAATGAGATTTAATAATTTACTAATATGGATACATAATTTGAGTAGAACCAAAGTAGTAGACTACTACTTTGGTTCTACTAGTTTAACTATAAACTGAAGTTTACTTACTAAATGCCAGCTGGCAGTACAAAAAATAATATTTGGTAAAATAAAGATAGCCTTACCTCATTATTTCTATCCCTCTTTTTTCTATAATCATCATCTTCATCGTCTGCGTCGCTGGGACCTCGTCTCCCGCGTTTAACAGGAGGCATATTGTTGATATCTTGTAATATCATCAAAATAAAGCAAATTCACTTCACTGAAACCTTTTCCTTGAAACCTTCTTGATATATTTTGCAGCTAAGCTATTGACAACAGTTTTTCGCGCCAAAGCTGTTCAGTTTTCCTTGAGAGTATGTTGTGCACTGGTAATTCCACCAAGCTTACTGTTAACTTTTCATTATAAAAAAATTTGTTGTGAAATTCATTTGATGACGCAATTTTTATTTTGCATTGCTGATTGCCCTCGTCCCTCACTCCCTCGATGTTTTTCCCATGTGAAGTGTCACTGTCATAGGCATGTGTCATTTGTCAAAATATGTCTTCAGTGTTGCCAAGTCAAGTTATACGTCTAATCTAAGCTCACTTATCTGAGCTTTCTTATTCCAATATTTATGATGTACAATTTTAAAAAGTTCACTAAAAAAAAAGATCTTAATTGTAGAATATAGGAGTTCTATGATTGGATAACCATTTCCGTAACAAACCCGTCAGTAAAAAAGCGCCAAATAATATAGGTAAACCAATCTGATGGCAATTAGGGAAATCAAAATTTTGAGTGTGCAACCCTAGGGAAAATGGACTGAACGATCTTGATACTGCTTATTTTTTAGTTTGTTCTCAATATCATCATCTAGTCACATTACATAAGTGGACAATACTGTACTTAATAATGAGATATCCACTTAATATTATGTAGGTACATACTTACATGTATAATATACATATTACTTTTATACAGGTAATACATTTTATTATTTACACATACCTATTACCTATATTTGTATGTTCATTATCATTATGCCATGTGGAAATATCGATGTTATATCGATAGAAAACTAGACTGCTTATAATTTTTTATACTTAAAATAAAATAATAATAAAATAAAACCATATAAAAATACGTTTATTTTCGTAAGTACTAACAGATACACACATTATAAAATTGACTTGGACAGCTTGGACTTGACGAATAGCCAGAATAAAATTATATTCCAATCAACAAACAATATTATACTTACCTACATATAATATTTTTTAATTGAAAGTATTAAAGTGGGTAAGTCCAATTTACCAATAAAATCTTCTAAATTGAAAATTGTGATGTGTTTGACCCTTCTTCATCAAATATTTTTCTATACACATTATAAACAACACCTCTTGCTTGTGATCACAACGGCTTTTTCGACATTTTCGAAGATTTTTTAGACAAAATCCTAAAAATTATTTATCAACTGCAAAAAAGACAAATAGTTTGACAACCAATTTGATAGTTGTCAAATAAGTTGCCACATGAAAATCTTTTATTTCATAAATATAAATATGCCATCAGACAGATTCTGGTAGACCTATACGTACAAAATACGTAAACATGTGATTATTATCAAATTGGACTTCATAACGTTATTTGTTAATTTAGGTAGATTGATATTTATCATTAAGTAAATGGGATAGGTTTAAATGAGTACAATTGTTGCATCAATTAATGTTGTGAAATATTTCGAAACATTCTCATAAGTTGAATTATTCGGCACTGGAACTTCTTTTACAAATTATTGAATATTCATTATTTATCTAAATTCTAAACAGTGGTAGCAAATATTTATATTGGGTACAATTTTATGATTTAGATAAGAGTGACCTGATAGAATAACTATTTCTTAGTCAATTAATTTCTAGTAATAATGTAGGAATCTTCGGTTTTAGTGTAAGGTGGGAACGGAGAAAATAAAACCAATCTGTATCAGACCAATCAATATATTTCCACTTTATGATAAATCTCTAACAAAGTACGTAAATCTTATTTACACAAATGGAAGCATCCAATGCTAAACAATCTAATACTGTAACGCTAACCATTTCAATTATTACACAATAATATAGAAATAATTCAAATCTACTCGTCTATTATCAATTAAATTCATACATTATGCGTACCTTCTTAAATTACTACATGAACATAGTTATGGTTAACTTTCAATTGTAGAATGTTCTATGAAAATGAGTTTTTATTGGAATTGTTCTGTAAATAGATATTTAATGCATCGTTAGTTACTCATTAAAATATAACTGGAAAGTTGAAATACAACTCTGATGTAATCAATTAAGCATATAAAGTCAAATCTAGTTTAAATGTTGAAGTCTATTTCTTGTCTATGGAAAAAACGACGTTCGGATTATATTTATTTAAAAAAAACCGTTAATTTTCAAATGTCTCTTCTTCGAAAACATTCATCAAGGAGACTTAAAATTTAGATAATTGGCGCCATAACACTTAAAAAAATATCGACCAGATAAAATTGCTGCACATAATATTATACAAATGTACGGAAATAACAGACAAAACATGACTAAATACCACAAGCAATCGAGCAACCTTATCACAGAATAGACAATAAAACTGCTAAGTCAATGGCAGTCTTTAAAAACTATAAATGCTTGTAGTTATTTTAATAGAAAAAAATGCATACTGTAGTGAGTCTCAACTACCTACAAAAGTTTTAATAAAAAAATTAGTGCCTTTTAAATTTACTCATTAAAACCTGAATTAATTCATTTAACTACCTCTAAACGAAATAACAAACAATCAATTATCACACAAGTCACACAAATACATTATATTTATAATTATAAATACTTGTATGTATATAATAATATTGAAAACAAGTACCTATTTATTTCATAATATTACATTGATGAACACCGTTTTCTATTCTTTTAAGAATAAGTATAAAGTAATCGATAATGTAAACTACGATGTATATTAATAATTAAAAACAGTTAAAATTTAATAAAAACGTCATTATTTATTTCGAAATATGAGCAAATTTGAATAAAAACTATTTCAAAATATAATTTATATCGAATATTATTGTAAAGAATTTTATTTGTTAAATATTAATAGCCTTTTCAGAATGAAATGACGCTACAATGACAAAAACAATAAAAATATTTATCAATCGTATTTTTATAAAAAAAAATATAGGCGTTAATCGGAATATTTTCTCCTGGCAACTTCAATTTCCAATGATGATTCTTTTGTCATTACAATGTATTTTTATTTTATACTTAGACAATGGTAAATGTTAAATACTAAATAATATATTTTTATTGAAAATATTAATTAATATGTTTATAAATTTATAAAGAATAGAACAAGTGTCTTTCACGCCAATCCGGGGCGGACGCCTAACCAATTCGGCAATTTTTTCTATTCTTTATAAATTTATAATTACAAAGCATTTGAATGCCCTAAAACCAAAAATATCCAATTCAATTAATATTCATTTACATAATATTAATATTATGAACATTGTGGATTTATTTTCAGACTCTACCCTAATATTTCAAATTAATTAAAATTATTGTTTGTTGCGTTATATCGGAAGAAATAATGTAATCTATTTATGAATAATATAATATAATAGCTTCGTTCAATTTCAAAATATTGTCTTGGTACATCGTATTTCGTCAATCCCTTTTAGTTGTTAACAAAAATATTGCTTTAAAATATTCTCTTTCATGCTAATTTTAATTTACACTGTTCTCAAATTCGTAAAATTTAAATATATACACCGTTTTTACGTGATTCATTATTGAATTTGGTATTTTGAGTGGTTTAAAAAAACAAAGTCACTAACTTGGTAAGTTGTATGCAAACGAAGAGACAATAATCAAATCTTTTATCATTTACTTTTCAAAAAACCCCTTTTGTAAATTATACTAATTAATACAGTAATCTAATTATTATTTGGAAAAAAATTGAATTAATAATGAATTTTTAAATTATTAAACATTTCATTAAAATTAAGAACAATCCCTACATGGAGATCATTTCTTTAGTAAATTAAATAATAAAAAATAAGAAAGCACTGTTGAATAAGTCAACTCTGGTACTTGTGTAGGTCAATAGAATTATTGATAGGTAATTATTATCAATCACATAATTTATATTTAGTAGTATGTATTTCGTTTCGTTCTATTGATCAAGATCCAAATATGACATGTTACAGTTGGCTGGACTCATAAATGGCGCTCAAACAAAAAATGGCGCATTGAACGTCGGTACCTTTAGCTCTTTACTTATTTATAAAGATGTTTCTTGATTTTTTATTGAAATTAATGGAATATATTTGGCACAAAATAAAAAGCTAAATTTGATCCACATTTGTGCTCCCAAATCACAAATTTTACTTACCAAACTAGATTTTAATAGATCTAAAATAGATTCAATTTACAATGTTAGATTAAAGACAAATCCATAACAGGAACATTTTTTAAAATTCTTAATTTTGATAAATGGTTTGTACTGATGTTACTTCTTACTACCGTACTAGAAAATTATAAATCTGAGAAAACATTTATGGCAACATTCTTTTATGTTGTCTTTTAAAATGTCAGTTCAATAAAATAAATAGTTACATCAAGTAAATAATAATGCTATTCATTTATTCCAATATGTAACAATAGAAACCACAAGATAGTTAGACTATCAATTAATATGTATAATTTAAAAGCATTAATCCATGTAGTATTAAGCTCACAACGTGTAAAGGCCTTTTCAAACTAGAGCGGTATCCGCTACCGCCGTGGGTAGCGGTATCCCGATGGCACGCGATTATAGTCTTTATAATATACTACGTAAGAGATTTAATAGCGTGCCATCGGGATACCGCTACCTACAGCGGTAGCTGATACCGCTGTAGTTTGAACAGGCCTTAAAGATGATTTTGTTATGATAACAGACTTCCTAACTACCAATTCTTCGAGATAACTTTTTTGAATTTTGAAATTATAATCATGAAAGCTGTCATCATATTTTTAATTCTAAATCTTCATTAGTACCTATGTAGGTTATGGTTTTTATTTAAAATCACTTTAAAATATTTATTTTAAAAACATTATTAATTCATAAAAAAATTGTTACGATTTAAATTTATGCAACTTTACCCAGTTCTCTAGAATTCTAAATAAAACTCCCAGACTGACAGCTGTCAAAGTAATAATATTTTTAAACGTAATTGCCATCATAAAAAACAAATCAACAAATATGAATATTGACTCCATCCGTACCGAATAGTGACGTAAGCTTATTTTTGAGCAGAGACAATGACACACGTATTTTTTAACGTACGAAGAGATCGTTTATCCCTAGATTTAAATGTAAGAACGCCACAATGAAAAACACGATTAAATTTAATTTATTAGCCTACATCTAAATCCGACTAAGCTAATGAACAGGATTTCCTTAATTTAGTAAACAGTCGATAGTATCGTAATGACAAAATTTACATTTAAATATTATCATTTTAAGTCTTATGCCCGCTTCAATAGAATTTTTTGAACAAGATAATAGATAAATAATTTATATTTTTGTTAGCCTCGTGAATGATTTGTTATAGGTTATAATTTCAGAAATAACATTTTGGTTTAGTATTAAAGTATTCATCAATAATGTTCGATAAAATATAAATAAACGATAAACAAATTTGCATTGGAAGAAATGACAACATCACAGATGCATCAATGCTGCCAGACGTAAATTAAAAATTGACGTTTCGAACTTTACTTTTTTACAATCCATTTTCTTTCTTTTTTCGTCCATAATAATTATTATTCATTGCGGCGGTTGCAAATTTTGCACTTTACGACACTGACACAGCCATTTTATTATTCTAGCGTTTCTCTCGACGACGCTAGGCGGTTCCGTGTTGCGGTAGATTTGTTTCTGCACTCCTGGCCCTTGGACCTGCGAACGAAAATGATTTGATGAGTTTATTATGCTAGTTCATGTTCTTTTTCATTATAAGTATATTGGATAATGTACAAGTATAATAATGGAGGGTAAGTTACGGTTTTGAGTCATAAAAAAAAATCTAAAAATAAAACTTCTAGTGAACTTTCTGTAGACGGTAATTGTTTCTATTTTTAATGTGGCTTCATCCTGTAATCCATAGTTGTCAGATGTTTAGAAAGATTAATAATTATTATGGAATAATAATGTGTTGCCTTAGAGTTTAGACTAAGTAAAACATGAAGAACAATTAAAATGTTTTGATATATCTGTACCATGTCTTTAGCCAATAAATATTATTTTTATTTTATTTTAAGAACAGCTGCACCAAATGCGCGAACGCGTGGCCAGCGAGACCTCGTCTCCAGCCATAAATCAATTATTATACTTACAGTATAATAGAAGCACTTACAGTATAGTCAGTAGTGGCCAGCTGGTTCGAGTCCACAGTGGACGCGGACGAGAAGAACACCGGACTGTCCGGGTCGTCGTCCCGGACGAGCGCCTCGTACGTGCGCGCTTCAAGCCCGAGCCGCTCGAAGAACAGCTGCAGCCGCGCGGAGTCGGACGACGGGCTGTCCGGCGAGTCCGAGCCCTCGCACGGCGCTGACGCCGGACTGCGACCGTCCGTTCGTCTGTATCTGGGAAATAAATAAACGGGAAATAGAATTGGACTATTCTCAATATGCGGTTGGCGCAGTGGTAAAGTAACTGCCTACTGAGCCGACGGTTCCGGGTTCGATCCCCGGTCAGGGCAAATATTTGTGTGATGAACTCAATTATTTGTTCTTGGGTCTAGGTGTTATTATCTATATATGTATTTATTAAATATTATATTTATCGTCGCCTAGTACCCACAACACAAGCCTTAATTGAGCTTACTGTGGGACTAGGTCGATTTGTGTAATAATATCCTATAATATTTATTTATTTAAATTTATTTAAATATTAAGGACAATTTTTAACGCAATTTATTCATTATGAGACGCACCGTGATTCGCTAGCTGTAAAGTGCGATACTCCGTGTAAAAACGAAAAAATAGCGTGTGCGTCGAACACACGTGCCAGAAGTGAAACTTTTTTCGCAAGATTCAAAAGCTAAAATTGTCGCCATACTCTATGTCGTGACGGTATTGCCATGACGCGACCTTGAAATTTACGCAACGCGCCTATATAAGTTTCACTTCAAAAAATCGACAAATAGCAGATAGTATAATAAAATAATTTACATCTGATGGATAGTAACATATAACCCTATACTCTAGGGCAAACTAACTGGGCCAAAAATATAATAAAATATAGAAAACACTTTATCATTGTATATAAAATAATAAACGTATAAAACTTAATTAAATGAATCTAATTAATTGTATAAATATACCAACCTATCAGATATATCTGATTTGGAGCGCAGTATCGGTCGCGGCCGTCTCTGCTTGTAGCGCAAACATCGTTGACGTTTGAACGTGCCCAGCGGTGACGTCACTTCCTCCGTTTGACAGATCTGAAAAGGATAGATTTTACATGCTTTATTTTTTTTTTCTTATATATCTGTGACTTTTGATGTCGTAAGCGCGAGGTATATAATATTTAAGTCCACAATGAGGAATTGCCCATTCTCTCATTTTGGAGTGACAGGACAGGGAATCATAAAGACAAAAGCACAATGTACAAAAATTCAATAACTCATTAGGGTAGATATTATAATGACCACATGCTTTCAAAGAATAAAGAATCTTAAACAATACATAAATACATTTAAATTGACAACACCTAATGTCCTATGTCTTTTAGTACTTTGCAGTCCATTAAAGTGTTATTTTATGATTCTGCTTATAGCTCGAACCTACTTCAACAATATTGTCTACGGAAATAAGAATATTATTCCTTACCTGTGGCGCATTAACGTATTCCTGTTTATCATCTATCCGTGTGCGCATGCGCACCTCTTGGTACTGCGGTTGTTTGCTCACAACCTCCGTGTTTGGCTCTTGGTATCTGATAAATAAAATTGTGTTTTTAAAACGTAACTTTTTAAAAAAAAAGTTGTCATACACATTGATCAAAAATAGATTTAAATAAATAGTACATAGGTACTTTATTTTTAAATCATCATATTTTATCTTTATTAAATTGTTAATTATTAATACTAAGTTACAATTTAGCTTTTACATTATACGTCTAGATGAGTAACTTGTTATAAAATAATATGAAACAATTTCAAAAGAAAACTTAATCTAAGAACATAATTTCATTTTACCAAAAAAAAAATCATGGCACATACACTATGGAATTAAATTGTCTATGATTAATATCATAGATAACAAATAATAGACTTAGGTACCTGGTATATTCCCTTGTCGTGTTATATTCCTTTCTACCAACATTCAGACACTTGAGAGGCGTTTTGTATGAACAGTCGTAGTCCCCGTAATCGTATAGAGGCGGTTCATCTTGGAATTGGGGTGGGGGTGCGCTTGCCTAGGAAAAGCACGAAAATATTATTATTTTATTACTAAATATGCATAATTTCTAAATAAAAATGTTGTTTCAATACGCTGCGCCGTTGCCACACTTCTCTGACACAAGATAGTGAATAAAATATGGTAATTTATATCAAATAATTTTTTAAGCAAGTAATTTTTATCAAAATTCATATCTATATCAATAAGTGTATGTGTGTTCTAATCACCTGAAAGTGTATGCCAACGCGCAGTATAAACTTGTTACAACGTCACAAAGGAATCTTTACTCAAAACACCTGAAAACTACCTATATCACTAAAGTGTATGTGTGTTCTAATCACCTGAAAGTGTATGCCAACTCGTGGTGGAGGTGCATACAGCGTGGGCGCGGGCGGCTTGTGTGGCTCCGGTTCCGCGCCATCTTGGAACTGCGGTGGGGCCGATACGTAGCACTGTTCGAGCGACGTGTCTCGAGCGCGGGAACCGCAGTATATACTGAAAGAGATAATATAGATTATTGAATAGTTTTAAGTGTGGTCGTGAATTTAAATAGGAATTTCATGTAATAGAAAATGATATTGAAAAAGTTGGTACGTGTCGTAGTGTGCGGCCAGCACACTTCGTGCGTGTGTGTATAAATTTATGTCGCTTTTTGTGTAACTTTATCTATGGATATTGGACCGCTCGAGCCACCTGAGTCACGGGCAAATGTGTATGTGTACAAGTTACTGTCGTGTTCTTGTGTACGTATATAAATGAACGCTGTTTTGTTGTCCTGTGTGCGTATAGAGGTTGTTAGTGTAGTTAGATGTGTAGACACACCCTGGACACTCCATACAAAATTATCGTCTTGACAGTCACACTGTAGAGTGCAAATGTGTGTGTTAACGCTTTAGGGTTGGCTCATTTGTGACTAGCGTAAAGAAATTCGCAATTTTTTCTGATGAAATACATCCGTAAACAGCACAATATCTAACCATTTTTTACGAAATACGACAATCACAAATCCAAAATAATAAAATTACTTGAAGTCAATTTGATTAATGTTGTCAATCTTCGTTGCGTATCGTCCTTACGGAAAAATGCGGGCCATTTATAGCGTGATCGTGCGGGGTGAGGTAAGTGTTTAATTTTGGCGGGAGGCGGAGAGTATCCGTTCTGTACTGTGCGTTTAGCTACTATTGTGTATTCTGTGGTGTAGATACACCCGTCGCGAGTCTAAATGTGTGTGTATTTGTGTGAGGTATATGTATGTATGTGTGTTTATTCTCACCCGGGGCGGTCGTGCGCGGGCAGTGCGTGCGGCGGCGCGCTGCGCTGCGTGTAGTGCCCGCTCGAGCCGCCCGAGTCGCGGGCGAATGATGAGCCGCAACGACTTGTGCTGTGGCCATAAAATAACGAGAAATTTATTGAAAATGCTTTATAACTATAAATTTTTAAAGAAAAGCAAAATATGTTTAATTTATAAAAATATTAATAATAATTTAATTAATAAAAATATTACATAATTTAATTTATGAAAATATTAATATTAGTTTATTTAATTTATAAATATTCATTTAAATTTAATTTGATGACGAGGCGGGATTCGAACCTGCGTCTTTCTAGCAATCCGGGCCGGACGCCTGACCAATTCGGCTACTGGCCGATTAAGGAAAGCTGGCATCTTCACAGTACTCACACATATGCAATTTTACTATACAGTATGTTCAAAAATAATAATAGTTTAAAAAAACTAAAAAACACGCTTTTTATAGAAAACCGAACTAAAAAATAGAAAATTTTATCAAATTAGTGTACTGTCATCGGTCCTCAATAAATCTACAAAGTTTGAACGAAATCTGGCCGTTTAAAGTGGGTCAAAATCGCGCCCAAAGAAGTCGGTTACAAACAAACAAACATACAGGTGAAGCTAATATAAAGCGTGTAATAAATGCGACTCTAGTTTAATTATTGTAGACTTGAATTGTAAAATGAGTGCGTTGTAGATAAATATAATTATGAAAGCTCTCATAATTTATATGTAAAATTACAATTTAAAAGTAACTCAATCGATGAACTTAATTATTTATTCTCATAATCAATTGTAATATGTATTATAGTATTGATAATCATTCAATTATCAAATAATAATTAAATTTCATGTCATAATATTCAAAATAACGATATAAACAATACAAATAACACGTGCGCCCACTCACAAGAAACAATACAAGCGAAACCCTAGCACGTAAGATACGGCATACATTACAATAAAAGCTGTATTGTTCAGCTATGAACGAAAATTTTAACTTACGGCGTTTAAATTTTGTTTACAAAACTTATTAAAATGATTTGTTATATACTACCAAGCCTATAGTAAAATCCGATAGTAAAATCT
>CAJQZN010036830.1:0-12625 GCA_907164685.1 Colias eurytheme | reverse complement strand
TTTTTATAGCATTTGAATGCTACAAAACACTAAATATCAAATTAAATTGCTTGAAAGAAAATATAAAATTAGATGCAAGTGAATAGAATTACCTTATCATTGGCAAACTCCATCCACATTTTTCGTCCTCTTACTTCACTGTAGACTTTATGTTTGACCAGATAATCTACTATTGTCTTCATTTCCTTCATTGTATATGCTTTCCTGTAAATATTAGAATTAAATGGAATAAAAACTAATCATCTGCTATCTAAGCAGATATCTAAGCAGAAGTTAAATGATATTATAATAAAGACACGCATGTGTTTCCTATGCTTTGTGTCTAGTAATGTTTTCACACAAAACTTACTGCTTCTACTAAAAAAACATTTTTCCTGAGTCACATAGGCTATATTAACTTATTTTATTTCACTTTTAATATGAGGTTAAGCCAGTATAAGACGCTTGATTTTATATATATAAAAGGTATAAACTTTTCTCCATCCAGTAGATTTGTCTTGGGAACAAAATTCTGTTTTTTAAAGTTCATGTGAGTATATCTATAATAATAATGAATCACCAAATGTGTTGCAAAGCACTCAAGAATGGCTCAAGCAATTGGGCTATTTTTGTTGTCTTTGTTGAGGTAAAAAGAAGGTTCTTATGGAAAGAAAACACGAAAAGGGAGCAAAAGAGCAGAATAACGTCTACTGGGGCAGTGAATACAATATATATCCCAATATTCAAAGGCTTTATATAAGGCTATTAAGTGGCAAGGCTTTTAACTTGATACATGAATTTATTTTAAAAATAAGATGCCGCATGAATGGTTTTATTACAATATATTAAATTTATATTATTTGAAATGTCATACTTCTGCTGTTGGAATATTGTTAATACTAAAGTAAAGATTTAGAAAATGGGCATATTCATGTACTTATAAGTAATTTGTTAATTAAAAGATTAGGATATAATAATTAAGTAAGTCAAAACTACGCAATATACAACAGATACAAATGATTACAAAAAAAATAAACACATAAATGCGATCCTATAAACATTAATATTTTTAATTAAACTTTCGTCGTAGATATACTAGATTTAAAGGTAATTCAGTTTATCATTTAAATTTAAAGCAAATGTAGAAACAAGTAACGAGGGTATGCTATAAATTTTATATTTAACTTACCCCGACATTGTGGTTTGCTTTTATTGGTATATTGCAATGGTTCAAATACTGTTCGAGGAATCCTTGGAATGTAAGCCTTTGATTTTAATAAAATAGGAAGTTCATCATCTTCTGTTTCATATCAGTTTGGAACTTTTACAAATACTTTTGCCGGTAACGGTACAAAAAAGATAAATAATTAACAAGTAACGCGACCGCCAAGCCGTTGTTTGCCGCAGATAACAAGATGACGCACAAATGTCATTTGTCACTTTACGGACATAGATTAAAAAACTATTTTTTATAATAATAATATGCAGATTATTAACCTAAATATATAAAAGTGAAAAATTCACATAGCTGGCTTATAAAATAGTACTTTGTAACTTCACATCAAATTCTTTCGAAAACACTTATATATTTATATTCTTTAATCTTTGAATCGTGTTTGAATCCAATGTTAAGTCCATAGGTGTTTCGAGATTTTATAATGTGGAATGCTTAATTAAAATTTGTATGAATATTTATGTCTAAAATTGTAACTAAAACAAACTTACAGAATGTAATTCAATTTATTGTAAATGTAATCTATACATATATTAAAATAAAATATGAGAATCATTTGAGTTAATTAATTTTGACTATGAGATCTTCCTGGTTTTCTGCCCATTACAGGGCTCCCACCCATTTGTCGAAGCAAGCCTCGAAGCCCTTTTGCTTCTCGTAGCCCACTATCTAATTGTTCAGCTGGTATGGCTGAGAAATCGTCAATCAGTGGGAGTGGGCCACTCAGTCTTTCCGAATACTGCGAGAGACGTGATTGATGCCCACTTGGAGATATTTTATCATTCTGTGGTTGTAGAGACTGAAACAGATGTAAATAATTAATTATGCAGATTTTAAAATATCTACAAATACCGAAAAACGTACAAAGCAAAGTATAAAACAAAATGATATTCATTGTGAAAATGTGATTGTGAATGGATCTAGGAGTAAAGTTAAATAAATTAATATGAAATTAAATCCATAACATCTTTGCAAAGATGAATTTTTTTAAAGAGTAGAAAATGCTTCGCACGGATTGAAAAACCTTAATTTTTATGTTATAATAATACTCCATGGTACCTTTCCTTTCAATGAGGCTATTTCCTCTTGCAGCCTCTTTACCAAAGCTGCATCACTCTCATAACTTGTGAGGGTTGGTTGCGGCATACATTGAAATACTGTAGCTAGTAGATTATGTAAGGATACTAGCACGCTATCTTGCCAGGCCCTTGTGAAGTACAAACTGAATGAGGGATTTTCTTCTGGCTTTTGTACGTAGGGTAACACTGTAATAAAATAATAACTATAGTGCATATATTATTTTATAGTAACAATATACTTAAACAAGGAAGAATAATCATGTCTTTTCATTTAATATGATTATGATTGAATCAAATTAATAAAAAAATATTAATAGAAAGTTAACAAATTACACATATTAAAAGAAAGCATAAATAAATAAATAATAAATAAATAAATAAATATTAAAGGACATTATTACACAAATCGACCTAGTCCCACAGTAAGCTCAATTAAGGCTTGTGTTGTGGGTACTAGGCGACAATAAATATAATATTTTATAAATACATATATAGATAACACCCAGACCCAAGAACAAATAATTGAGTTCATCACACAAATATTTGCCCTGACCGGGGATCGAACCCGGGACCGTCGGCTCAGTAGGCAGTTACTTTACCACTGCGCCAACCGCGTCGTCAAATCGTCGTCGTCGCATAAAAATGTTCAAAGTATGTAATATTTACTTACTAAACCAATCCCTCCATTCACTTTGTCCTTGCAGTTCAGGCAGCATTTTTGCAAAAAACTCTGCAACTTTTTCATTCCTTACACCACCTGTACTTTGTGCAGCTGTTACCAAGTACAGTTTATAAAGACTATATTCTATTTTACGAACAGCTGAAACATACATTTAAATTGCCGATGAATTCGTGTAATATACTGTAACTAAAGAAACCCAAACTTTTGAAAGGAAAATGGAAATCAAAATACCTGGTTGAACATGGACCTCAAGTTTGGAAAAAACTAAGTTATCCAGATGAGTCCAGTATTCTTTTAACCCATTGAGATCAGAAACATTAATATAATGTACAATTTGTTCAACAATTTTATCAACCCTGAAACCTTTGTCTTTATCAGCTTTCAGATCATTTTCAAATGCCTTTACAGTAGAAGTAAATCCCCTAAACAATAGATATTCTCGCACCAATTCATCTACAAACTGTAAATGTGCCATGTTTGTGAAATTAAAATATAAATTAATCGATTGTTGTTTTTGTAAACAATTTTTTTGACATTATTTTAGATTTCTCTTTATAAATTGTCATCGTGACAAACTGACTTATGTCTGGAAAATTATACAACTTAAATTAAAATAAAAATATATATTAATAACGTTCTATATGCTTTTTAAGATGTTTATAGTAGTTTCGTCTATTTGATAAATTGGATTCTTTAAAGAATTTTGGACAAATATATTAATTTTGTGTTAATTTTGTCTGTGACATAAAAATTGGCATTGAAAAAAATAACATGACACCGCAATGACACAAAATTGAAATGTCAATAATTGTCAATCGTGATCGCTTTCAATCAGCTGTCGATTAATATTGGCGACAGATTTCTGCCATCAATTTAAATTATAAATAATCAATAAAATGTGTGATAAATGGAGTGTTATTTGAGTGATTTATCATTAACGTGAGCAAGGTGGTGGTTTTGGGGGGGTGGCCTCTGCGGATGGAGGGTGAGGAGTTCAAGTGTTGCGAGTGACCGCGGCGGGCGCGGCTCGGCGGGGCCTCCGAGCACGCAGGCATGCGGCGATATGACGGAGGCTGCGGGCACGTCGCGAGGCCTCCGCGTCTACAAGATCGTGGTGCTGGGCGACGGCGGAGTGGGCAAATCCGCGGTCACACTCCAGTTTGTTAGTCACAGCTTCTTGGATTATCACGACCCGACGATAGGTAAATCAGAATAATTTTCCGCAAACGATAATTATTTTAGAATAATATTAAGTAATTAAGCAGGACACTAATTAAAATAATCTATGGTTATAATAATGAACTATTTTGTTTGGATATATTTTAATAAATAAAATTAAACATAATAATATTTAATTTCACAGAGGATTCATATCAGCAGCAAGCAGTAATTGATGGTGAACCAGCTTTGCTAGATATACTTGATACTGCAGGACAAGTAAGTAATAATTATAATTTTTTGTTTATTTTACTCAAATTTTTAAGTCCTTGTTTTATTTTTATGTTTACAATAATAAAATAGCTCAAATATTTATCTCATGACAATAAGTAATTTATAATTCTAATTTATTTTTAAAATACTTATATAAAAGTTTTAACAAAAAAATTTTTATTATTATAGATGGGTCTAAGTACTTTACAGCATGCGGCATTAATAACTCATGAACTGTATTAAATTATTTCCAGGTGGAGTTCAATGCAATGCGAGAACAATACATGCGATGTGGAGAGGGGTTCATGTTGTGCTATTCTGTGACTGACAGACGGTCGTTCCGTGCGGCTTCAGAGTACAAACGCTTACTTGCTCAGGCTAGACCTTCAGAGACTCTTCCACTAGTCCTAGTGGGGAATAAATTGGACTTGGCACCAAGATTTCGACAGGTGAGAGTGGATTTATTTTTTTGTATAGTAATTGAGAGCAAATATTTGGTGCATATTTTGATAATACAGTAACTAAACTGTTACAATTACAATATGTTCAAGCATTAAAAATGAACGCTCATAATATGAAATCTTGCTAGATCTATAATTGGCGTATTTTATTAGCAATTATGTAATTTGAAATATTTTACTATAGCACAGCTATGCACCTTATTATAAATAAATAAACATAATCAAATAGGGCAATAAAAACGCAATAATTAATACTTTCAGGTAACTACAGAAGAAGGCAAGGCGTTAGCAACACAACTCGGGTGTCCGTTCTTCGAGACGTCGGCCGCGTTACGTCATTTTGTAGATGACGCATTTCACGCGCTGATCAGAGAAGTCCGCCGCCTTGAGAGACAGAGACAGGTAAAATATTTTGTAATTGAGTAAATTTTTTCTAAGATTTCAATTTTATTTTATTAACAAACTTTTACAAGTCTGAAAACATTTCGATCATCAACATTTTGATCTCAGAAGAATTTTGCCACACAGGAAAAATTTATATATCTGAATTTCCCTAAGATATTAGTGCTGTTCCCTTGAAAGGAAATTCATTTCCTTCCAAATGGAAAGTAATATTCGATAACATTGTTTGATATGTAATTGTAATTGCTAGTCCAATTAATTGACACAACTCAGTCCACTAGTATATGTTATAATACAAAAAATCCTTCCACAGTCATCCCTAGTGGGCACGGGCGTATCGACCGGCGGTGGTCGCCGCCGTTGGCGACGCTTACGCAGTATATTCGCGCTCGTGATCCGACGCAGACGACGTCACACCCCTTGACCGCTCCGACAGCGACTGACGTGAGCTCTATACTCTATGACGTACTCGTTTTTTAAAATAAGAACACATTTTGATGTTCCACAATTGACATTGGCTTAACTCTATAATTTTGCATCTATGACTGAAATATGTCGGAATTATAAATACCGAATTATATTTTCATAATGACAACATTGTTTAGCATAAATTTTGGAAAATTGGGTAAATATAACATCAATATTTTAATTGTAACCGATATAAGCGTGTCTCTGTAAAGATAAAAATAATTCACTTGTAATTACGATGCATACTCGAGTTTTCAGAGATTTTTATTCCTAAACGTGTAATCCTATTTATACTCTATTACAATGGGTTTAAGTCTAAGATGCCTAAAACCATCCTTTTGTCTATTATCCTGTGTATAACAGACCATAATTACTACATTAGTTAATGTATACCTTTCACTACCTCATATTTATGCTTTCTACTAATTTGTGTTCCATAGCTAGTTTAAGTATTATGTAAAGTAGTTATTTTATCTAATTGATATCGAATAATATTTTTTCTAGTTCATTTAGGCCTAGTGCTACTTTTGTATTGCCAGCTTAAATATTGAGTGGAATTTAGGTGAAAAGTAAACATATATTAATAACCTTTTATATCGCCTGAGTATCTGTACTGCACAATTTTTCTTACAAATAAAGACTTAAGAAATTGTTACTTTTCGATCGCTCCAATAAATTAAATTGATTTAAATAAAAAAATACTCGCGCTAAGACCATAAGATATTAAAATAACTCTTCCATTGAGTGCGGCCTATTGCAATAAAAGTTTTTAACCCTAAATTGAATAATGTTTTTCAAAGTTGTAAATTGTTTTATGCCTTTTAATGTAACATGAGTCCATGTTAGGTCTCTACCTAACAAATAGTCTTCCGTGAATCCGAGCAAGCAATAATGAAAAGTACATTGTAAATTATTTAGATGTTTTATATGTTTTGACCATGGACGTATAAAAAAAGACGGACGCCGTATTACGAACAAACAACGTGAAGCCACCATAGTTAGCTAGCGATCGTGTAAAGACAATAAACACGCACACACTCTCACCATAGTAAGCTAGTCGGCCGCCATTACGTCGTGAACTACCGACTGATTAACTGCGTCACTGTTTCACAAAAAATATTTAAAATGCCGTCTTGCGTGGTTAAATGGTGTCGCAACAGTACAATTTTAAATAACAAAACACAAGGGATTACATTCCACAGGGAAGCAAGTTATTTCTTTTATGTTTTAATGACAAAATTATTACGGCAAAATTTATAGAAAAAAATACAGCCGCCATTGTCATCAACACAACTGTTGCCATGGCAACATGGCACACACACATGGATGTTTCGCCGCCATTACTAGGCTTCACTCAATGTTTAGGCGATATACCGTCCGTCTTTTTTTATACGTCCATGGTTTTGACATTATTGGTCAATATGTATAGCACATAAGACATAAATGTTTCATTCTAATAGATTATTCAATTAATGTTAAGTTATTTGGGAAAACTACGGTAAAAAATGAGATTTCGTATTGATGGAAAACGTGCGAATAAAATTGTCATTAGATAATTTTAGTACCTAGTTCGTTCATAATAGTGATATAATTCGACCCCTAGCCGAGATCCGAGGCATCACTAGGTCTTAGAGTAATTCGCGACTCGTATTCGATTGCGTATTCGATAGTTTTAATCAATATAACGATTGGAATTGAATAAATTAGAACATTGAATAGTAGGATTTTATAATCCGCCCAGTAGTATCCGACGTAGAGTATTTATGTGTTTAAATAACATAGTGTGATCATGATTGAAGCCCCATTTACTAGTTAAAGTGCGTTAATATTTTGATGTAAATTTTATTTAACGTAGGACGTAAATGTAATCATCTATATATTCCTCTTAGTGTTGCCATTTCATTAGGGTTTTATGAATTTTACCTTAAAGTACAATTTAAGTGAGATCAAACGAGCTCCTCGTAATCTGTGTGACAGAGACAGCAATAAGATAGAGAAGAGTTATATATTTATATTATGGTAATTAATTCAATGTGTGTTTATTAGTGTTGTACGTGATGTTGATATTGTAACGTTAGGTCGATACGCACAAATTTTAGTGTAGTGTTTATGGTGTATATTTGAGTGTAGATCTAAGGTCTGGTTCATATATTTGTCGCATATAGTATGATAATAATAATAACGTCGCATTGTTTAAATACAATGCTTGAGGCATTCTGTGAAATGGATTAATAATTATTATATGCGAGAAATAGTACGAAGAACATTTATAAAACAAAAAAACGTAGAGCAATAAAGCTCTAAGTGCAATAACACCGTGTCAAAGTAGATAATTTATTGTTCAAAGTATTATTAAGTGGGCATGAGCTTCTTTTGTCTTAACCAATATTGAAATTCAATAGATTAAAACACCATAAGTGTAATTATGGTTATTAAATGTCCTCAAAGTAATATGAAATGTATATTCGATGTTCGAGATTTTCTATACCTTATGTTGTTTTAATGTCCAGTTTTACTATTGTTACTCTGTGTCAATACGATGCAATAACTCTGCCATACATGCATTTGTAACGTTTTAGAATTTTCAGTGAAGTTTGTAGCGTAGTTTTACATGTATGTATATTCTATGTCTATTGTCTAGTCATTATTTTAGGTGTTTTAGACGTTGAATTGCGAAATTTAACTTATTTACGCATTTCTGTTAAATTAAATTATAGTAAACTATGCAATGTTTCATTACAATTCTTCGACTTCGACTATATTTTTATGTAATTTTTTATTCCTTCGATTTTTTTATATTCAATTTATTTTTTAATAAAGTACCGTTTGTAAAGGTTAGGCGGATAAGGCGATTAAAACAACCACGCACCACACAGCGTAGCACGTGAATACGTATTTTGACACTATGATTATAAGTTATAAGTATCTGCGTTTGATAAGTAAAATACGCACAGTCCAATACAAAAAGTTCACCCAGACACGTTCATCCATATCACGGCAACACATTGTGGGCGAACAGCGAACGTCTTGTAATGAAATTAGTCAGAGTCGCCGCACAAAACGCAACTACGTGTTTGAGATCTGCACTCCCGCAAATACGCGCGTAGGTGCGTTGACACGCAACGCGCGGCGTGATGCGTGATAATTGCCTCATTTAATAAAACATTATTTGACGGACTTGTTTGAATATTCTTTAATTAAATAAGTAGAATGATGAATTCGTTGAATTGATTTCTTTTTCAACATTTTTTTTAGAAAAAATGATCCAATATATTCGATTTGCAAGAAAATTGTTTCGATTCCATTTATATTTGAAATGCGTGAGAAAGATCTATTTCTCTTTATCTATAGTAATTTTTTAGACAGCATAATATTAGAAAGATGTTATCAGATATTTTTAATAATTTTAATTATATAATTATTTTTCATCGTCTATTCCTTTTATGAGTGATTTTTTGCTGCCAAAAGGAGAAAGGGTATTTAATATAGTATTTTTTATCAGTTACAAATTATATTGCAAGTAATCTAGAAACTATGAATTATATTAATTTGATACTATTTATTTCTTCAAAAAACCCCGACGAAAATGAAAAGTTAGTGGCCTAAACCGTCAGTCTTATTATACAAACTTCAACTTTTTTTTTAAGTGCAGTCAATATTTTTATACATTCTTGTATCTATGGCTAGAGCGCTAACAGACGAACGGCAAGTTGTTAAACGGCAGAGGCTACTTCAGCCGTCGCCTCATGTCGACGGCAGTCGACAGCAGCAGTCAATATGTCGACGGCTGTCAAACGTCAAACGCTTGCAGTTTGCCGTCAACACAAAAGTGCAAGCATCGCCACCTGCCGTCGACATATTGAGTGCTGCGTCGACGACTGAAGTAGCCTCTGCTGTTCGCAACTTGCCGTTCGTCTGTTAGAACGCTTATTATGATATTTATATCATATTATAACACAATGTTCTGTCTTTTTGTAGTGTAAAATGTGTAAAAAACCTATTTTATGTGAAATAGTGTTGTTGTTTTTAAATTGTTTAATACGTATAGGATATTCCCTTCTTGTTGTTAATCATACAATAATTGTCCGTATTTATGCAAAATGGAACCACTCGACAAATTTCGTTTTTTACTTTTATTGAAGAATACTCATTCAAAAGTGGTCTAAATTCTTATACAAACAAGAACCACATGATTTTTACGTTGGAAACAAGGTATACTAAAAGCAGAAAGGAACCACCAGCAACAACGAATAATACCATATTAAGCAAAACCGAACCACAGCACCACGGGACTGCTTTGTTCAAACAAATAAACGATATTACTATCATGTCATTTTTTACAAAACAGATCCACACCTACTTGGTACCATTATACATTACACATATTTCTATTAATAACAATTATTTTTAATACACAAAATGGAACCAGGTTTCTGTGGTATGGTTATGCGTAAAATAAATACATAATTTAATTGTAATTTTTTATTGCAAAATAAAACCACAAGCATTCGGTTCTATTATGCATAAATAAATATTGTAAAACATTCTGAAACCCATCATCGCTATATGGAACCAAATGCCTTGACTTGTTACAATGCTTCTCATCTTTAAACAACGTATTTCATTACTTAAGTGCAAAACTCCAATTTTTTAAGTAAAACGTCGAACATCTGTCAATATAGGTGACATTCAGCGAAGTAGTTCGAATACGTGACGGTGTTTTTTTCCTCCGCGAAGTAAGTTCTATTGTTTTTGTTAATTACCTTTAAAATTAAATGTGAAAATGTTTAGTAATAAATAAATAAGCAAGCAATTGGTAAGAAAAGCATTAGAGACGAACACCGAAGATAATAATGAAGATACAACGGGTAAGTAGTTTTATTTAATGCATTTAAGTACTTATTGAATCTGAGATGCAACTCATGCAGGTACGCTTTTGATTCATTCCCGATTGTGGTGTGATTTTAAGAAGATAGTTCATTAAGTAAGTACAAGAGGAATCCTCTGTGGATTTACGTATTTTAACGACAATGTTGTTGTTCACGAAGGCGCGGCGAGTCGAATTAAGAGTCATTTTGTTACGATTCATCTGTCATTGTGAGATGAAACTACTAAAGTCTAAACCCTGTTTTAAATAAAACTGTCGATGATCTAGGTACCTACCTACTATTTTGGTAAAATACGTTTAGATTCAGATTCAGTAAAGTACATTCAGCCACATCATTCAGCGCATATAATTATTTGTTTGATTTTAAAACTCGCGCGGCTACTGTTTTGACCGGAACAAGGCCCTAGCCTGCGAAATTCAAAATTTTAACAAGTTTATTTAATTTTTTGCTAGGGTTGCCACTGTTGCGTATGATTTTTAGGGTTCCGTACCCAAAGGGTAAAACGAGACCCTATTACTAAGACTCCGCTGTCCGTCTGTCTATCCCTCTGTCTCATGAACCGTGACAGTTAGATAGTCGAAATTTCATATGATGTATTTCTGATGCCGCTGTAACAACAAATACTAAAAAACAGAATAAAAAAAGACGTGTGGCACTCGGGGACTGCCACGGTAAAGCTATTGCATAGCATGCCTTCAAGCCACACCTCCGAGCCCATTGGAGTGGAGAGCGTGAGGTTTTTTCGTAACGGAATTTCTCGATTCGGTCCCCGCGCTCAAGGCCCGCGATAGAAGCTATGCAATAGCTTAATAAATATTTAAGAAGCTCCCATACAATAAGCCGTGATTTTTTTGGCGTTTTTATAGATAATGGTACGGAACTCTTCGTTGCGCGAGTCCGACTCGCACTTAGCCAGTTTTTTGTACATGGCGCATGTACATACAACATACTTAGTCGTCTAGTAGGGACACGGCTTTATAAGAACTAATAATATTTTGCTGTCGCCATATACCTACCTACGTATAAAAGCCACGCGGCTTTATTATTTTGATTTAAAGCTTTTTTCTTTTTATTACAGAAGATAACGAAGAACCTTATACGTCGCTGCCTCTGGAGAAGCTTTCTTCACCTTCTAGCGATATTCAGTCCATATTACATCTCATTCCACAAGATGCACAGTTTTTATAACGGTCTCATTAGTGATGATGCAATAGAAGACCACATAGATGGACTAGACACGGTGGATTTCGAAATCCAATTTGATGATAACGTCGAATAAACGTCCTATATAAGTATTATTTTATATATTTTATTAATTAAAGCTTTAATTACGATATTATAAATACATAGTTTCATTTATATCATTAAATCCCTGGGATGTGGTTCCTTTTTGTATAAGAGAAAACCTATCAATTGATAAATGTTAAAAGGAACCACATGCACATTTTCTTAATTATCTAGAAAGTTTAAGAATATTCAGAGCAAATTTATATACACATACTTAAATAAGTAATTTATCAATGAATTTAAATAAAATAAATTTTAATTTTACTTCATCTAACAGAGCTGCAAATGTTTTTGTAAATCCTTTGATATCTCAGAAGTGCGTTTTTGCTGGGTGGTTCCTTTTTGCTTAAATACGGACAATTGCATTTATTTAATAATGTTGTTGACTTTAATGAATTATTTTAAATTTGATTTGTTTCAATTAATATCATAATATTAGTTTATAATTATTTGTACTAAATATTGTTAGATTTTTATTAATGTATATTTAAGGATTATTTTGTTTTTTATATTCCATTATTTACAGTATAACATAATATCTTTTTCCTGTGGATGTAAAAAATTGTTTAACTTGATGTAAATTTTCTTTGAACATAATATTATGTATACCTATTATAAATTTTGTTCATAATAATAATTTATAACACCAAATAGTACCTTGTATGTAGGGCATGCAGAACCGAGTCCGGTTCCAAGTTTCTGAAACCCGGTTC
>CAJQZN010036826.1:53396-69164 GCA_907164685.1 Colias eurytheme | reverse complement strand
TGACAGTAGTACCCACCTCAACGCTTCGCTTAAGAGGCGTGCAAAAGTATGGCTAAGCTTTGTTTCTCACAGCTCAGTAACTGTATGTGTCTTATTGCCTTTGTAAGCTTACATTTTAATTATTCGTATCTCTTTGGACATATTACTGAGGTATTATTTGATGGAAGTCGGAGATGGGATTATAACATGCGAAGGGCGTATCCAAAAATCTCTTTTGTGAGATTCTAAATTGAATTGAAAACGTTGTGTCATGGGTAGTGTATTATGTATAGTAGGTAGGTGCGTTTCCATGAATTTCAAGGTTTCAGTTTCAGGCTACTCGTATTACTTATAAAATGAAATGACGTTGAACTAACCTACCGATTGTTACTAGATAGTGCTTAAACATCCTTTTATTTTCTTACTTGTTTCAAAGATACAGGATACTTGATACTACCTCTAAATTATTATAAGCACTTCCCATATGTTTTATATAGCTGATCTCATAGCACAAATCACGGAGTTTTCCAGCAAAACCAATTTAAATCAGTCATAATTACTCTTTATTTGAAATAAGGAAATACATATTATTTTTGACAAAAAAACTAAATCTCCTTCAATTTGTCTGCACTAGAACAAATTGAAAATGGGATCACACGGGATGCAAAAGCGTTCAAATAAAAAAAGTTTTATTAAAATCAGTTCACCTAGACGAACAGACCAAAAAAAGAAATACTTACAGTTATTTTTGAAGTCAGATGAAAATTAGTGTGCAATAATTCAGAACAGTTTCATTAAAACATTACTTTATGTAATACTAGCTTTCCGCCCGCGGCTCCGCCCGCTTTATCTAAAACATAATAAATTATATACTAAAACCTAGTATATTATTATTAGTCTGTGCTAAAATCTTCCTCTTGAATCACTCTATCTAAATCCGTTGCGTAGTTTTAAAGATTTAAGCATACATAGGGACATAGGGACAGAGAAAGCGACTTTGTTTTATACTATGTAGTGATTTCATTATAAATTACATTACTCTCCCCTTACAGGTTCCATTTTTGTTGTCAAAATTAATTAAATGACAATAACAGATTTCGACAAAGTCCTTTGTAATTAATTAGCTGCTTTCTGACTGCGACATCGCCCGCGGTGTTTAAAACTAAACGGTATAATATTATCTTATATATAAAATTCTCGTGTCACAATGTTAGTCTGCATACTCCTCCGAAACGGGTGGACCGATTCTCATGAAATTTTCTGTGCATATCGGGTAAGTCTGAGAATCGGCCAACATCTATTTTTCATATGTACCACGGGCGAAGCCGGGGCGGACCGCTAGTATTATATACATATAACTTGTATACGTAGTATATTATTATTAGTCTGTGATATAACTAACCCTCGAGAACCATGGCACGTTGCATGGAACAGTATTACAATCCCCATGGTATGTCCCCAACCATTGGTCGTTTTTGAATAAAACAAGACAGATAGAAAGATAGACGCGGGAATGACTTTATTTTTTAGTTAGAGATAAAAATTGTTTGAATTATAACGAACTTTTCAGAAAATTTCAAACCGCAGTAAAGGTTAACTAAATTGTTCATTTTATATTTTCCGTGTTATCTAAACATAGCCAAAAACTCCTCATCATTGCACTAACTATTGCTTAGGATAGGATACACGTGTAACAAATTTTAGCATGTGTGATGTGCCAGTAATAGGTGGGCGAGGTAAAACTCAATTTAGGCATTTGATTGTCATCCGACAGCTGACTAAAAAATATTGGTATAAATGTCGGTGTTGAATTTTAGCTGGACATTGATTTTATTAAAGCACGACTGTAGTATCGAAAAATGAAATAATGTTAAAAATAAAAAAAAACTAAGCAGCCTTTAAATTGTCAGAATTAGACAAAACTTTCATGGGGTTAATTGGAAGGCACCAGCTTTAAATAAAAAATAAAAAAATCATCTAAAATGTTTCACCCAATCGAAAGTTCTGAGTTCTGAGTTATGTTATAAAAAAAATACAGTCAAATTGAGAATCTTTGAAGTCCTTGGAAAAATTATATAATGTTACTTTAGAAAATTACCATTTCTTTGTTTGGAAGATAACAATAGCAATGTAGTACTTAGGTAATTACATAAGTATTATCACATGTAACACTTTCGAGAAACAGCGAATACGAGCTAATCGTGCGTATTGAAATTCGATCCGTGCGTGTCATATTCGTTTAAAGCACCTGTTACACGTAAAATATTGACTGTTTAATGTTTATCGTTTGGTATATTGAACGTGTTTATCAATTTTTTTTTAATTTAGTTAATATTGTTTTAAACATCGTGGTTAAAACAATATTTTTAACGAGCCTCGCCCGCGGCTTCGTCCGTGTACCTACTCAAAGAAAAAGCACAGCAAAGAGTGCTCGTTCTCCCCCCCCCCCCCCCTTTTACAGATCGATGTCAATGTTTTGTTCCTAAATAAACGATTTTTATTTTATTTTAATGGGCAGCGTGTTAAAGAAATATGAAATATTCTAAAGACATTTCCTGTTCTTTCTCGTTGTAGATTGAACTTGGTTCCTAGTTCTCTATCGGCGGTATAAAATGCTATAAATCATTGCGGCAGCTACGCTTTTTCTATTTGATAAAATAAAATGTTTTTACTAAAATATGGCAATCGATCCTCGACTCTTTCGATCTGGAGTCGAAAGCTCTACCCACTAATGAATAAACCACCTCTCCAACTACACTTTTTCTGCTTTAAAAATGTTATACTTAATAAGATTATCTAATATCTTAAAAGCAATTATAACGAATGAAAATATTCAAATTCAAATCCGTGTAAGAGGGATTTTAAACTAATATCTTTATGGAAAAATATTGTACAACCTGACTAGTGTTCCTTTTGAGGTATTAAATACGTGTCTTTTTGACGTCCATAGCAAAGCTGATAAAGAATATCAATCCAATTTCATATAGAAATTAGAAACTGTATTGTTATTAACAAAAAGTTATTATAATGAAGTGAAATATTACGAGTTGTAGCTGCAATAAGTAAAACAAAATTTAATTCCAATTAATAAATATTATGGATCTTAAAAAGGTGGATGTAAATTTGCTTGTGCAGTTCAAAATAATGTTGATTATTTAACCTAATATAACAGAACTACAACTTTCATCCGGACAGAACTCAAACTACTTTCGTATAATTTGTATACGTAGTATATTATTATTAGTCTGTGGTATAATTTACATAGATTCTCACAAAACGATCAATATGAGGTCTTATTAGTCAATTTCTGTAGATAATTTAAGATAAATATTAAATATTCTTTCGTCATGTTTCAAAATTACATTAATTGTTCTCGCAACTGTAAGAGTTCTAACACACGAACGGCAAGTTGTGAACGGCAGAGGCTACTTCAGCCGTCGCCACATGTCGACGGCAGTCGGCGGCACGTCGGCGGCAGCAGTTATTATGTAGACGGCTTGCTGTTCGTCTGTTAGAACGCTAACATCGATTAACAAAAGAGTTAGAATCTGTTAGAAAAACAATATTTTTTTTAATCAAATGCTTTATAATTAAATTAATTTACCTAATTCAACAATGCATTTCGGAGATAATTCTTCATATGACTTTATAGTGACACTAACGAATTTTCCCTTCTAGAGTGACCTAAGAAAAGCCAGTCTCACCCTCCTAAAGCTGCAATCCAGTACCAGCATAAGCGACAACGAAGAGATCAGTATACCACTTCTGGGACCATGCAAAGGTAAGGTACACACTCCAGTACTCCACTTAGAACATGTTAGAGCAAGATATCTTACCTCAAACAACACCATAATCGCATAGCTACTTCTCTATGATACTTGTCTCAAAAGATAATCGTAATTTGGTAATTAACAGATTAGTAGTAAGCTAGTTACTTAGCTGATTGTAAAATTTTATGTGATATAATAATTAAAAAATTTATTATTTGCTTCTATTTTTACTACTGCTTCGATGAAGGTAATCTCTAAGAATTAATATTCCACAATTAACAGAACTCCTCTTGTAAACATCATGAAATCACAAAGCTCTAAGTCCTTACAAATTCCAACTAAAGGGAAAACATTCTAAGAAATAAGCAGCCGTTTGTATTGAAAACAATGCACTGTGCCAACGATTAAGAAATATGTAAACTCATACGTAAAGACCTTCGAAACTTCTAGAAAGATTCCATACTCGTATTGTGTAGTGCACTGTGCAATCGCGACGGTAGGGCTGCCTGAACTTTTCCTTTTGTAAAATCATACTTGTCATACAGTATATTGCGATTCTAGTACCTATAATATGGTCTATAATATATCTAATTGTTAGAAAGGGGTTTAGGTAAAGTTGGCTGGGTTGGTGATGAAACTTGAATATTTTAAGAGCAATTTCTGTAAGCAAAAGTTATTTTGGACACAAAGTACCCAAACCCCTTTCTTTTTTCAAATTAGTGCATTTTGCAAACAAAGATGCTTAATATACCTATTTATAGTTGTAATGTACTTTCTTAAATTAGTGTGTTATGTTTTACTCTTGATTTATATTTATTAACCCACCTCTACTAGTAAACTCAACGCCTTCTAAGTGACTTATTAGTTAAATTACAGGTTCACTTTATCCCTAAGTGTTCTTATTAGATATTATGATCTAAGTGGCCACGGGTTAATCTTATAAGTGCCGACATCCGATCCCCATATGAAAATTGAAAGGGCTTCGGGCTGTTAATGAAAACGGCCTTTGAACTAAAATTACAGGCATTGTAACCAGAAATTCTATTAATCGAAGCAAATTGTTATCGATTATTGATACGCAAACCGTGTGTGAGCTACAATATGGCAAAGAGAAACAATTTTAAGGCCATATAGGCTTAACCATATTAATTTGGATTTAATTCAACATTTGCTCTTCAAGTTGTAAAAGAAGTACTTGTTACCACTAAGTCTTGATATTTTTTTTTATTCTGTTTGCATCGAGTATAGGTATATTATGTTCTGTGGTTTGCATCAACACTAAATAAGAAGCCCGATATTATTGGATAAAGCCTAATTCACATTCAATCTATAAACATACTCTTGATGACACAGCATTTTATAGTTTAGATTTTTAAAGAAACACTTAGTTTTTATTAAACCAAAAGTAAATAAAAGCTAAAACTAGCGAATTATGTGCTTCTTTAAAAAATCTAAACTATCAATCATACATCTTCAAACAACATTATTCTCGTTATATTCTGACTGACCGCGGTTGGCTTAGTTGGTAGTGACCCAAACCAGAGGTTGTGGGTTCGATTCCCACCCAGGGCAAATATTTGTGTGATGAACATAGATGTTTGCTCTGTGTCTGGGTGTTAACTATCTCTGGTTTCAATAACACAAGTGAAAGCTTAGAATGGGTTCAGAAAGTGTCGTGTGTGAAGATTGTCCTGAAACATTTATATTCGTGTGATTCAACAGAGAAATCAATGGAGAGCGTGGTCAGCCGTGAGACGCCTTGCTTCACTACCGGCAAGGATCTCAGAGCGTGGAGGATGTCCGCCAACGATGTGAGATCACGAGCGAGTCTCATACGAGTGTCTTCTTATCCCATGTAAGATTTAGATATATACATTAAAATGATGATGATGAGTAGCTTGAAATAATGGAATGGACATTACAAATCTACTGATATTGAAAGTCAAAAATTGCAAGCTTTTTGGAAAATATTCTTGTACTTAAGTGTGAAAATATAATATATTACATAGGTATTCATTTATTCCATACCTGGGCTTTTAATTACCTTTCTACCTAATACTTACAGAATTAATATTAATATTAACTCAGGAATCACAGACACAATAGAAAATCTATCGGGCCGTTCGATGCTCAATGGGATAAATTACAATATTTAAAAAAATATACAATATAAAGTATTCATACCTACTTTTAAACCTACTTGGAATTATTTATATGTTACCTACTTAGTTAAAAACATGCAGTCTAATTAAATTACAGTTTAAAACCTGTGTATTTTAGATAGGTAACTATATATTTCAAATCTCAATTAAGCTCTGGTAGAATGCAAACATAAGAAAATATTACAGTTACCTGTTTAGTTTGTGGCGTATGTAAACATTCGTTTGATCGGAATTCTGAACGAATTTTGAAGATTTTTTCTCACTTGAACTAGGTACATATAGATTTTATGAACGTGCTGATAATCATAGGTGTTTTGAGTTACTTATTGGGAATATCCTACTAATATTATAAATGCGAAAGTTTGTGCGGATGGATGTATATGTGTGTGTATGTTTGTTACTCTTTCACGCAAATACTACTGAACCGATTACAATGAAATTTAGCACACATATTATAGAGGGTAACTTGGATTTATCCCGGAAACCCCACGGGAACAGGAACTATGCGGATTTTTCTTTGCAAAACGCGGGCGAAGCCGCTTGCGGAAGGCATATAAGTGAAAAAGTAAAGTTCCGTGTCCCCTTGTGGGAATGGGACAGATGCATTATACATATTCTGTTTCATTACATAAAACCGTCGTATACAGGTTTAAAAAATTGTACTTCATTTTAAAATAGAGTTATTTTACGTAAACTAGGTAATATATTATTTCACACCTGTGCTTTCACATAGTTAGAGATCAATAATTCTTCGTTCGTGTGACAATTTCCCATACTTATATGGAAGGCAACTTTACAATATAATTGAATAATATCGGCAATTTGATAAAAAGAGTTTGACTTCATATTTTCCCACCTTTTATTTCTTAGTTTGGACAAGTTTATCTACAAATCAGATTTTTTTGTTAAAATTGGATCACTTCAAATCTTTTAAACCCAAGAAAGTGGTAAAAGACATGTTACCTACACATGAAACGTATGGTTCTATATTGAATAGGGTTGAAAACTGAACACTGCTTGAAACGAAACAAGGAAGGTATTCGTCCTAAAAAAGTCCGATCTCGCTGTGGAATTCAAATATCGATAACGCGATGTGTACATTGAAAATCGTATTACGTACTGGTCTGTTCTATAGATTGTAGGTACTAGCTTTCCACCCGCGGTTTCGCTCGCGTTTTAAAAAAAAAACCCACACAGTTCCGTTCCCGTGGGATTTCCCGGATAATACCGAACCTATGTGCTAATCCAAGTTACCTTCTATATGTGTGCTAAATGTCATTGTAATCGGTTCAGTAATATTTGTGTGAAAGAGTAACATACATACACTGACATCCAAACTCACAAACTAACCCTTACGCATTTATAATATTAGTGGGATATGATAGAATTTTAATCGAGTACAAAGAAATATTCACTACAATATTGATATGATTGAGCTTAATACATTGTCCACATGTGTTTGTACGTGTATCGACAGAATCTATAGTGATATTCCTGGAAACAACACAATTGAAAGTACCTACACCATGCGTCCTCTTGAATAGAAGGTTGGGTATAATTATTGAATATGCGCAGATTTGAAAGAGCCCTTGTTAGTCACAGCTGTACCTACTATTAGTATGCAATCAATAGATATTCTGGACGCAGTTTTGAAAGGAAATTTGTAATCACGTATCCGAAACCAAATATCAAACCTCATAATCATATCTCGAAATCATATCTCCAATTCCGACTATATCTACGCTTCTCATTAGACTAAACTTGATTTGTTGTAGCCATTGTTCTGTGTCCATTTGAGGTATGTGTAGAATGTCCCCCCAACGGTCCAGGCCTTGTCGCGGCGGAGGGGCTCAGTAGCTCAGAGTTATGGCCCTCTGAGTGAAGCGAAATTGGACCAGCGAGGGGCTGAACGGCTGGTTTTGAGTCGGGGAGATTCGACCGGCCCGACGGCCGGGGCTAGGTGTGGCCTAGCAGCCGCTGTGTGCGGCGTGGGATGGCGACCAGAGGTCGTGGCTTGGTGGACCCCGTGTCCACTAGGCAAGGGTGGCGCTGGACGGTAGTTGGGGTTGGAAAGCCTCGACTGACCCGACGGCAGAGGTCCTGTTTGTGGACCAGAGAGAAGCCGGCTTTTATTCGGCGGTGGATGGCGGCCAGAGGTCGCGGCGCGGCGGGCTCGCTGGTTTAGCAAGCCACGCCGTGAAGCGGAGGGCGGGATCCCGACGCGTCATTGTGATGACGCGCGGAGACTCCTGCAGAGAGGTGTGGGGCGGCGGCCGCTGTAAAACGGCCGTCTGCCAACTCGTAATCCGGTCCGTGGGGCCGGACCGAGGGTCGCCACCTCTGGTGAGGTGGGGGCTGCGAGGTAATCTCTATAAAAGTGCTCCGGAGGGTCCCCCGACGTGTATTCACACATCGGAGGACCTTCCGGCGTGCACCCTCCGGCCGGACGGTGTTGGGGTCGGGGGTTCGGGGGAACGCGGATGATGGAGCGGGGAAAGATCCATTGTCTGCGCGTTGGTGGCGTAAGCCTTCGTTCCAGCAGCCGCCAGCGAGGGGGGTTCTAGTGGTGGGCCTGGAAACGGGCATCTGCTGGGCGGGACACGCGGTAGAGTCGTAACCGTTCCCGCAGTTCCGTCCAAAGCAGCGCGATGGAACAGAGTGGGGTTTGAGTCGGTAAAAATCCGACATAACCACGGCTCCATCCCCGGGAGCCGGGGGTATCTAAGAAGATTTCCCCACTATAAAAAAAAATGTGTAGAATGTAATGTGTATATTTGGGGCTCAACATTTGATACGATATTGTTTGAATTTACGTGGGTTTTGAATGGAAACCAACTTATTGTTCTTGAATTTAATTATCGGGTGTATTTAGACCTCTGATTTCTATTGGTATGAATAGTTCTGTAATTTACTCCTTCATTGTGGTCATTATAGCATATATTTTGGGTTTCTTTTATCAAGCATATCGTAATTATGTTTCACACAAAATATGTATGTTTTATTCCTGTAATAATACTTCGATTCTTGGTCAAAACTGAAGATCCAGTTAAAGGTAAACAATACTAAGCTACCATGGTCTAGGTGGAACTCAAATTGCACACGGACCGTGATTGATTGGAGCCTGAAGACTGGGTAAAATTTACAAAAAGTAAGTTGTAAGATTGAAGGAGGAAACATCATCAAGACGACTCTGAATTTACTTCTGCAAAGTTCCCTTTCCCGTCCTGAAAAAATATACGTGTTTTTCAATCAGAGGCATTCCTCGGTCATTCCCCACCGAAAATCGTAACACAAAAACCTAGTATAAGTTCATAAAAATGTTTTCAAGGCTCGTTTATCACCTACATTGCACTTTATCGGTTAAAATCGATTAGTTTAATATTTAAAGACTCAAATCGATTGTACCTTACGATACAAATGTAAAGTTTATACGCCAATACACATTAGAACGATGACTTAATTGAAATGTAGCAAGTAACTTTGATTCACTTCCCGGTAACCGCGGATTGTGCTGAAATTTTGTATACGTAATACGTATGTAAATTGGATAGCGATGAAACATTATCATGACATAGAGCTGATTTGATGATGGAATCGGAAGGTGGCCATAGGAACTTAGTAATATATTGACTCAACTTTATCGAGATTGGGCTCGTAACTCGTTTGATTAGAGTGTTGAAAAATACACTGAAAAGTATTAAAATAGAAATAACTGCGTTAAAAACAACCGACTTCAGAAACGAAAAAGTACAAAATAAAAAAGATTTGATATCATTAATTAAGTACTACATATTATTTAGATGTGCTTTTTATTAAATAGGTTTGAAGTCGGTGCCGAACACTTAGTATTAAGCCCGTGCACCAACTATCGAAAATCTACCTATATCTAATGCCATCTGTTGTTGAATAGCCGATTTTTTTTGAATTTGAAAATTTTCGAATTTTCTGAGCAAAGAGAAACAAAACAGCTCATATACCTAGGGATGTTATACTTATATAAACCGTTAAATCGTGCGTTAGGGTACATATTGAAATGCTGAATTTATTATCTACCTAAGTCAGTTTTTACTCAAATTGAGCTGTCCAATAAACAAATATAGCACTTCTATTTGTTTTTCATGTTCTGTGTTTTTACGGTTTATGACATTAATGATAGTATTTAATCTAAACTAATATTAAACGATGAGGTGTTTTATTTTTACAAGCATGTAAGATCACTTAACATGATAATGTAACTAAACAAACAAAATATGTAAAACGACAATTAAATTTACCTTTTAAACATGTAAGTAACACACAGAAGCTGGCAGCAGTACTTACCTACGAAACAACGCTGTAGATAACGCTGTAATAAATTGTGAGAGTTTCGTTCAAATTCCAGAGCATTGAGTTTACTATGTACTAGGTACTAGAGAGGCCATCGCTACTACACTATTTGTAACACTAGTTAGAGTCAAAACCAATTTTTTTGTTACATTGATTGATTTTAATTGATAAGTTTATTCATATTTTTTAAGATAAACAATATTTATTTGTTACATTGATTGGTTTTAATTTATAAGTAATATGAGGCAGAATATCTACAAAGTGTATGACTCACTAGCCACCCGGCGCCGCCGCGCTTGTCGCACAGATTTTGTTCGTGGTGTCCTCTCTATAATAATACCTCAATGTTCCAGAGCAAATAATTTCATTATTTGTACGCACGCGTAACCCAAAAGGCAAATATCACGAATAACCATAGACTGCCACACAATCTGCACCCACGCGGAATCAATATCATGTTTTATTTGTTAATAAAATTGAAAACGCAAGACTCCCAAAATAGGTTTGAATTTACGGAATTTACATTCTGATATCAATGCTGTTGCTGTATGACATTTCTAGATTAAATTTTATTTGTAAGATTTCAGTAATAAAGTTTGTATCATACAAAATAGGAGTAGATAATTCGGGGAAATCAAATATCATATTTTAATATTATAAATGCGTAAGTAACTCTATCTGTCTGTTACTCAAACACGCCTAAACTACTGAACCAATTTTCATGAAATTTGGTATGGAGATATTTTGATACCCGAGAAATGACATAGGCTACTTTTTATCCCGGGAAAAAGACGCAATCCCGGAAATCCCACGGGAACGGGAACTATGCGGGTTTTTCTTTGACTGCGCGGGCGAAGCCGCGAGCGGAAACCTAGTATATATAATATAGAGATGTGGCTAGCTTGAAAATATTCAGATGTAATGGAATCTTTAATTAAGTCAAAAAAAGGTTTTCATTAATTAAGAGTTGTTTACGTAGTGATGTAAAAACAGAGTTAAATCTTATTAAAAGATTATTTTATTTTTCTTTTCTTCGGATGTACATTTCATTTGAATAAACTAATGGTAAATACTCAGAAATAAAGAAGCTTATTATCTTATTATCCTATTACGTAGTACTGACGATCTTTAAATAAATAACTTGTTTATACCATGCTAGACACAGTAACGAAAGACATAGCTCGACTGGTTATTAGTTTTAAAATCCCAATATTAAATAACTAATATAATACGAACTTTTCCAACTTAATATACCCTATATTGCATAAAATTGTTGAACAACTGTCTCGTTTTGTATTGAAAAGTTTGACACGACTGAATATGAACAACATAAATTTCTAACCTGCATTAATATATTTTAGTCAAACATATTTTTCCTCAGTACTCCTTTAACAATCTCGATTTGCAGTACAAACATGGTAAGAAAAAGACAAAGAAGAAGCAAAACATAACAATGAAATGAAAAGTCTTCATAATATTACAAAGCATTTTAAAATACGCAAAGCTGCATTTTTAAAAGAGAACAATATTTAATTACTGAGAGATTTAATTACAGAAATTATTATCTGTGTAAACTATCCGTGTTCTTTGTGAATACAAAGAACTCGCCGTAATCAATATATTCATTAAATACAATTCCTGAATATTCCTCTCTATTTTGCTATAAATGAAACAATAGGTTGGTTGATGGTTCTGCTTGTAGTGGAGATGTTTACAACACACGGTTAAACTTAAAACTTTGTACCTACTTATACTTACAGGGTTACTTGTAAAACACCAGCAACCTCTCAGGACAAGATAGCTAACATCATAAGTAACAACATTTGTTCTACGACTTTTGGCATAACCCAATACATTATTTTTAAATGATTTTTTTAAAGTCTTTATTGTTCTCTCCTAACATTTGTAAGTCTATGTTCTATTCATTAACGAAAGGACGACGCGACGCCTCCTTTCCCCTCTCGTTCGCTTCTTGTTTACGTAATTTTTGGCATGCGCGTAGAGTTTATAATATTCAAACGGAAAATTAAATGAATATTTTATATTTATTTTTGTATGAAAATAAAATCTAACAAATTATCAAAAGTCGTAGAACAATAATTAATGTTGTTACTTATGATGTTAGCTATCTTGTCCTGCGAGGTTGCTGGTGTTTTACAAGTAACCCTGTATTGAAAGTTAAAAGGATAAAATCTTATGAGCACCGTCCTATGGACGTTTTTCGTGCTAAAATGTGGACATTTTTGTTAGGAAATTAAGCTTAGAGTTTGTTGTTCAACGCAATTTTGCGAACATCTATAAAAAAGCGGTAGTTGAAAATTATACATTACTAGCTTTCCGCCCGCGGCTTCGCCCGCTTTGTCTAAAACCTAATAAATTATATACTAAAACCTTCCTCTTGAATCACTCTATCTATTACAAAAAACCGCATCAAAATCCGTTGCGTAGTTTTAAAGATTTAAGCATAGAAAAAGCGACTTTGTTTTATACTATGTAGTGATAACAAGAAACATTATTTGGCAAAAAATTTGCAATAAATTATTAAGTGTAGATAGGTAACTAAATTGCCCGGCCACGTAAGCGCTACGAATTGATATTCACTTAAAGATTCGGCTTATTATAATATTTCAGTTGATCGCTTGCCAAAAAAATCTGAGTCGTTACCTTAATAGACCGGGAGATACTGACACAAAATTTCGAGTCATTTGTAACAGGATGGCGGTTCTACAGGGGTCTTAGTACGCAATGATAAAAAGAAAAATGATGGTGTGATCGCTGGTATCGGTGGTTTAGTCGCGTGGGCGTTAGCCGAACTCGTCGGAAAAATAGCGAAAGTCAAACGATTTGTAACACAAAAATTTTAGTATTTACCGATAGCCCATAAAAAAGAAGTAGGCGGTAGTGTCATGCCATACTTTTCCGGTGTGACTTACAGCCCGCCATACAGACGTGAATGCGTGGTTTAAAAAAAAACAATTCAACCATTTGTACCAGGCTAATTTTTGCACAGGTAATCATCGTCCTGCAGCAATGTACGAAAATCGCCATGCCATACTTTTCGGACGATTCCAAATGGTCGCCATACCGCCGAAAATCTGCAAAAAAAATTTATTTCGCCAAACTTTTTGTACCAGTATTGCATTTGGATTTTTGGAGAGTATTTGATAAAATGTGACCAGTATTATATTTGCCATACTTCTAGTAGGGGGAAAAAGTGCTGTCATACTTGAAAAATTAATTTAGTATGAATTTATATAAGTGAAGATTTCCAACACCTAGATCTTTGAAATTTTGTATTTATATTCTTTGATCCTCAAACTTCCAGGAAAAATAAGTGCCATACTGTTACAAATCGTTTGACTTTCGCTATTTTCCGACGAGTTCGACTAACGCCCACGCGACTAAGCCGCCGGTACCAGCGTTCACACCATCATTTTTCTTTTTGTCATTGCGTACTAAGAACCCTGTAGAACCGCCATCCTGTTACAAATGACTCGAAATTTTGTGTCAGTATCTCCCGGTCTATAACTACAATTTGTATTTAATTTTATTTAACTTTACCTTTTTGGTGACAACAAGAATTGAGCTTATGATATCCTAAAGACTGATGCAAACTGTGTTTTTGAAGTGAAACTTCTTTATCGGGGTTGGAAAAAAATTTAGTGTAACATTTTTTTGTTACGCGTGACATTTTTCCGTTACGCTCCATCTTTTTCTTATCCCTACCACGCGTGATTCGACGTATTTCTGTAAAGTTGCATATAGTAGGTAAATTATTTTTTGAAAAATAAGGTCATAAAGATGTTTCACTTCTTACGCGTGTACACGCACACATTTTTTTTTATTTGGTACCGTAAGTCTGTCTATCACGAAGATAATGATATACTTTATACCCTTATCATCTAGATTTAAAAGTTAAAATCAATTTAGTATACCTATTTTATTTTGTAAAAGTAGTTAATTGCCTAATTTTTATATTTGTGTCCTTTTTCTTCTTATTGATTTCATCTTGTGTTTTAATTAGCTGACTTCCTAATATTTTGTTACTGTTTTCCTATAGACCATTTATATTTTTGTAAACTGTAAAATATTTCCCTATTGAGTATTAACAAAGTGAATAATGTAATGAAGCTCCTTGAGAGCTTCATTATATTCGTGCGAAAGTTGATTAAGTACCTTACATTCTAGTAAGGGCTTATTTACTTTGCACCGGCGCAGTGTTTTCCTTTTTGTGTAAGTAGCTAGTAGATATTGTGAGTTATTTATCAAATAAAATTCTTATAATATTATTGTAAAACCGCTGCCCTGTCCTTGAAAGTTGGACACCAAAAGAAAGTTATTTCTATTCTCAATCCTTACTAATGCAAAAGTGTGTTTGATATTCCTTCATAACGTAGCAACGGAACGATTTTATGGTAAGATTGCTGTCTGCAAGGCTACAGAGTTGCATAGGCTTCTTTTTACCGCGAAACACCTCATTCCGATGCTATTACCGTTGACCACGTGGACGAAGCCGGACGTGTAAAAAGCTCGTCTTATATTCAAATTTCGTGTCACATGGCTTGATAGATATTTTGAATCGAAGTTCCTTATCGCGCTGTACGCTGGCTAAAGGGTGCTAGGCGAGCGTCATGGAAAATCCTCACGACACAATAGGTTTATAAGCATTCCTTCACTTATTTAATTTTTCATTTAACTCCTAAATATTGTTATTTTTTAATTATACCTCTTAAAATACCTCGTTTTTAGTTTCAATCGGGTGTCCCACATGTGACACCGCAGACATTTTTGTGTAGATTTTGAGAAAAGGGCATTATCACTATGTCCCTAGTCCTATGTCCCTTTGTACGCTTAAATCTTTAAAACTGCGCAACGGATTTTGATGCGGTTTTTTTAATAGATAGAGTGATTCAAGAGGAAGGTTTATATGTATAATAACATCCATTAAATAGTGGAGAAGTACTGTTATTTTTGAGGTTTCTAATGTGATGTCGTAAAAAAAATCATTTTTCCGCTTACATTGCAAACGCAGGCTGAACCCTACGAATTTTATCAAAATAATGTACTAAGTATTGTACACATTGAAAAGGTCTACAGAAAAGTCCGCGATGGTATATGTCTATCTCTTATGGATAACCCACAATAACTTTTTTTGTCATTTACTTTTTACGACAAATAATGGCTAATTTTCGAAGAGATTTTAACCAATACAGCATTAATCCTTATCCAATTATTAAATACCTTGAATACATTGTTCATTTAATATAGATCTATATGGCCCTTTACACCGTATGATTTAAGTGAATAGTTTCGAAGATATTACAGATTTAAAAATCGCGGGACGTAGCGTTTGCGGCGGTACCGGCCGGCCGCCCGGCTACATATTTTATACCCGTGCGAACTGCGAAGCCGGAGCGGGCCGCTATGTTTTTATACAACGTTCACAGTTTTTCTGTAGTATATTTAGCACAGACATGTAGATCATGTAGATATTCTGCCTCTTAATACTTATTAAAAAAATATGAATAAAA
>CAJQZN010036826.1:36994-48396 GCA_907164685.1 Colias eurytheme | reverse complement strand
GACAGTAGTACCCACCTCAACGCTTCGCTTATGAGGCGTGCAACAGATAAATGTCTTTAATTATACCTTATAAAAATACTGGTGTAATGTTCAAGCACGAAAAGAAGGAGCGAACGTCTTGTCATTATTTTGATGTAATTATGTATAATAATTAATTGATTTCAAACTTTTAATATAATACTTTCACTTTTATCGGCTAACTTATAGTTATGCTCCATTTCATGTTCTCTTATTTCTATTTTATCGTGTTATAGTTGTTCGGAAATCACTGAAAGACACAATTCAAACTCGCTTGGAAATCCAACAAGTGTTATACTCCTTGCTCCCGAGAAAAATAACCTATATGCTAATTCACACTTATAATTAATAATCTGCACGCCAATTCGTGTTTAATTACTTACCAAATACATCCATATTTATTCGAATAAAAAACGTTGGCATTTATGACATAAGTCATCTGCTAGCTATTATTAAGTAGCTTCTCGACCCGAGTCTAGTTATATATTATATGTTATATATTATATGTTATATATTATTATATTATTTATATATTATCTCATTATATTTACGTAGTTAAGTTTTTCAAAGGGGTTTGGGTAAAGTTGGCGTCGTGATGAACTTTCGCGGCCAATGATGAAACTTGGATATTTTAAAAGAGCAATATATTGTAAGAAAAAGTTATTATGGACACAAATCTCGAAACGTATTAGGAATAGAGATATTTGGTTTTGAATTATTCATTTACCTAGAATCTAGATGATTTATTATAATATTTTTCTGAGTGTTTTAGGTTTCTCCTTTATTTATTTAAGAATTTTACGTTGTATATGGACGCTTATATATACGCAATATATTGCTCTTTTATAATATCCAAGTTTCATCACTGGCCGCGAAATGTCATTACGACGCCACTAGCCCTTGCACTAGGCCATACAGAAGTACCCAAACCCCTTTTAAAGTTTAGGTATTTTAATTCAATTAGAAACAATAAAAATCATGAGATGAGAGTTACAAGTGGTGTGACTATCATGAATTTCTATCATTAAACCAATTAAATTTGTATTTAATTATGGATAGATTACTTGGATGACCGAGCTTTTGTTTTATTTCACAGAGGATTATATAAAGAGGTATGCTTGCCTAAAGCAGCTAGGCTTTATAATTTTTACATTCCTGTCTCCTGACCGATCTTTGCTCTATATTTTTTTTCCAATGAATCCTAATTAGATCGATGTAGGATCGATATTTTGTAAATTTGAATAAAGTTTAAATAAAATCGTAGAGCCGTTTCCGAGATTCAAATTCTGATATACAAAAACTACTTGTTTGAAGGTATTAGATAGATTGATATTATGGTTAACATTGTGTGAAGTTAGGACAACAGCTCGGTCAACCACAAGGATTGCTTGTTAATGATTTATACTTGAGCAAATCTGTTAATTATCATGACCAATACGATGTTTAATTGGCAGAAAAGCGTAAGTGTAAATCGTAGTTTCGACAAGTGTTTTATTTTTTTAAGTTTTTGACCCTACCTAAAAAATAAACACCTATTAGTAATTCCGTTAGCTTTAGATAATATAATTTCAGTGGCAGTGTCGTAATTTTTTGTAGTGATATCATGTATTCAAATGTAATAATTTAAACCATGTACTCACTATGTAGATCGTCATAGAGACAGTGATGTTAAAAGGTAAAACAGCCTTTTAACATGCTTTTAACTGCTTCTGCCTTGAAACTTTTCCGGGAGATTTATAAACGGGTATTGTTTAAAATTTTGAAGGGTCTTTTTCGAATTTTCATTTATCCACATCGTATGTTTGTCGCTCGCTGCGCCATTTTGATAAAATAGTGTCGTAAAACGGATTTTTGACCATATAACATCTTTTCAGACTCATTTTACTAGGTATAGGTATCTGTACAATAAAGTAGGGCAAATTTTCATCAATTTCTTTTTTTAGATAAATATTTTTTTCCTGAAACAGTAAAAGTGCAAAACCTACGTGTTTTCGTAGAACGTTAGCTACTAGTGAAAATCTCGTGTGTTTACAGGACTCCTTTTTTTCTCTTTTAGTAAAAGAGCTAAAAGCCATTTACTACTCTCCTTTTTTTCTGTGGAAAATATTCCCTATTATTATATTATTTCTTTATAAGAATAAAATATAGGTAGAACTTTTAGAACTCTTAATTTTTCTTTCTAAAAATGTTACAACTGACTCTAGCTTCAATACAATATTGTCATGTCTAATTGTGTATCTATAAATTACAGTCTTGTTTTAAAGACTTTTTAAGGAAGACCGTATTTTAAAAACCTATCTTTAGGTAAAAGTATCGTTCAGTTGTGACCAACTATTTCATACCAACCAAAACCTTCGGACAATGGAAAATTTTAATTTATGTATATGTATTTTACCCGAATGATGTAGTTTCATCTGCAAATTGTGTTGAATCTAAGTGTATTGAATTTCCTTAGATTCTCAAATCATTGAGTGGATTATTATCCATTTTGTAGGTACCGTGTAGTTATAAGTTAATATAATTTTTTATTATTTCATATGTATTAGGTAATGTGTATCGGAACAAATGAATATATTTTCTTTCTTTCTTTCATAAGAAATTCTTCTAGTTTGTTATTGTTCAAACATGAATTTATAGAGTATTACTTTATTTTACCGATTTCCAAAAAGGTGAACATTCTCAATCGACGTTTTTTTTTGGGTTCGTTACCTCAGCAATTTCGACTGACTTTGATAATTGATGTTTTATTTGAAAACTGGTGCCCGCCATGTTACAATTAAATCTGCTCAAGTTCTAACAATTTAAAGGTGGTTTTTAGTTTTCTACTAAAAAAAATTTAATATAGTGTTAGTTAAATATTTTAAGAGTTTTTCAGTCATTTTGTATTTTTAATCTAATTAAATCGCAACACACTCCATATTAAATTTTAAGCGAATTTCAGTGAAATTAATAATAATTGCATAAAATTAATTTTGGGAAATAGACTTGATTGAACTTCCAGATACTTCCAGATCTCATCACAAAAGGTCTATTTAAATCTCTTAAAAAGCCTTTGTAGAGCAAATTTAAATATAAATTTTATTACAGACGTAAACATATAATATTTGTAACCTTTCCCATTTTTGTTAAGAAATACTTGACTTTACGATCCCTTTTAATTTATTTTACACACAAAAGTGCAAAATAAATGTTCTTAATTACTAACTTGTGCAACACTTAAATTTTCGACAACAATTAAAGCAAATAAAAAACGACAAAAAAAGTTTTTTTTTATTTATTAAAAAATAATTAAAACATAAAAAATTACAACATCACAATTAAACAAAACTACAATGAATTTAAGCTTAGACTATGAATGCATAAAAACAAATTAAAAAAATAATATATTATTTGCTTATTACTTATTACAAAATATAATACTGATACTAATAATAAAACAATTCTGTAATCATTTTAGGACATAACTTAGCGAACTTAAACCAAAAAATTAGTTAAGTTGAAGCAACAAGCACATTCAACAAGTTGCGGACTAAGGCGCTTAAACTTGAAATTTACCGTCCAATATACAACGAAGATTGAAGAACACTCGAAAAATTGAAAAAAAAGTCACTAAAATTTAATTAAAAGTAAAATGAAAATGAAAATTATTTAAAATATTTAAATAAATACAATATTTAACATCGCGGCGCGATCAGCCAATGGGCTATGGAAACGATGGAGCAGTGCTTTGCCAAGCGCAGTTGCATCCAGACTGCAAGTTATCTAGGCTATCAGTCAGAGCCTAACTCATTCCATAGGCCACGTCAACACGTCAACGATCATACATACTAAAAAAATTTTTTTTCGCCGAAATTATTAGGAAAAATGATTATTTTAATACTTTAATTATAAAAAATATCACTTAATATAAAATATAGGCATAGGTATTTAATTGAAATTTATTAATTAGATTTCATAACTTTTGCGCGGTAAAATTCAGGAGCGCGCGCAAGTAAAGGGTATAACAACGCAAAAATATTATAATAGGCGCCTCATTTTCTACATCTCTCTCGAATAGGGTTAAAGTTTAATTCAAATAATAATACAATATAATTAATTATTTAAAATTATTAGTAAAAAAATTAAAACTATAAATAGGGCAGAAGTAGGGCCTGAAATCGCATGCGCGGGAAAACAGCGCGCGCACCTCCGCGCCGCCGGCCGCCATGATACAGCCGCAGTGCGTAGTTGATACGCCGGCAAGCTATCTTTGAATCCGTTGATCCACGGTGAGTCCACTACTCGCCACAGGAGATCCGTGACCAGTGCTTAGATGTCATACCGTGTGAACCCGTGTTAGACTAGCTGTTAGGGCATGCATGCTTCTATGTTCTGTCCGTGTTAACTAAACCCGCTATGTCCCTTCCTTTTGGCTGTGGGAGTGTTTGTTACAGATGTTTGTAGGATAGGCAAGAATGAGGCGGCTGGATATGCAAAGGGAGGGTGGGAAGGAGGGGACCATGTCTCGCAGCGAGTCTACGGTCAGCCGGTGCACTCCTCACACTCCACTGGGGCCTCCAGACAGCGTCAGCGTTGACTCCAACCCAATGCCTACTATATACCGGTAACTTACAGCCTAGGGAGAAGAAGTTAACACGCTAGCATGTTATGCCCTTTGATTGTATCTACCTGACAGACAATATAACCTTTGACATATATTCCTTTGTTGTCATGTGTCATTCCATGTATACGTGTGAATGTTGACTTATTTCCCTGCACTACCTATTTGTATGAAACAGCCTTAAGCAGTCAAAGGGTAAAACGTGATGAATGCTCAGCAATGCACGATCCAGTAAAGTCCCTATCCAGCGTCACATCAATGCTGTTAAGCCGCGACACACAGCGGTCATCGCATGATATCACGGCGCAGTATTTCTAAGGTACAAGGTTACTAAGAAATCGATAGTCTACGCTCTGAACGCTGGCAACAACTCCTCCTGAATTATGCAATCACACGTAACTTACGTATACTGTTATACAACGCAAATGGTCCAGACACGGCAATGGCGAATTATGGTTCAAATTATTAAACATCAAACACATTAAAGGTCTTTAGGAAATTTTTTATCGATGTCAGGTCTCATTGATTATTGAAAAGCAGCAAGGCACATGCGACTTACTGTATTGATCGACTGTAATTAATTAAATATTTACAAATGTTTCCAAGAATGCACTCGATCGTTTTCTGTCATGCAATGCCATAAAAATATATACCTATTATGTTTCAATATTGCATTGGAAATCAACTTAATTCATCAAGTTTTAAGGAAAACAAAATTTTAAAAAATTTCTGTATCATCATCAACCTTAAAAGTAGTACCTATGATGATCTACTCTTACGATGATTACCTCTTAAAAATCTGCAATGTCGAGCTCGACAAAAGCTTTTCTCAATTATCAATGTACTTCACGTACATTTCAGTTAACTAAATGAGAAAAAGAAACGACCTAATAGGGAAAAATTTTGTTTGCGTACCTATAGGCATCTTAATTTGGTACTTTTACACTTGCATTGCAAATATTTTCCGGGCTGTATGATCAATTCAGTTACCAAGATATCAGAAAAAGTAGAAGTTGTTGCCAGAGATCAGCCAGCAGAATCACAAGCTTATCCAGCTGCGTTTGCTTGGCTTTTCATGTCTGGGGAGCAGTCAGCCAGGTATACCATCCACACTCTTGCTACTCGACACTTCCCTCTATCCTTTTCCTGCTATTTTCTCTTCCTTCACTTACTATGCTTCTAGTCGTAGATAGGGTTAGGATTATGAGGCTTGCTACAATAGATTTTTGAACACATCATTTTTCTCATTAAACATTGGATGAATTGGTGATTCTTTCTGATTAAAATAATTCGATTGAAATTAGTAAAACCTTATAAAAACAATAAACAATATTGCAATACCAAACGCGGTACAATTGACTAAAAATTTAATAATGATCAATAAATATAATAACAATTGGGTAATAAAAACAAAACTATTAAATTGAAAAAAAAAATTCAAAACTAAACAATAAACAGCAATTGCAATTTAATTGACGCACAATATATGAAAATTTATCATATTATCATAAGTCATTTATACAACACAAACTTGCAATATCAGTAGATTTTTTAAATAGTCAAGCAATTCAGTAGTATAGTTCAATAGTCAAATAGAAATAGATTACAATTTAGTATTATAGACGTAATAAAATTATTAAAAGAACGAGAATATTGAAGTTGGTATTATATTCCTGTAAGCCTGTAAAAGGAATGCTACTTCTACTTTGAAGTTACATAAGTTGGTAGAATGAGAGCATATAGGTTTCAATAGACTAGGAGACATTACATGTTGAGATTGTCTCGTCACAGTCGTAAAAGGTATCTCATTAAATTTTTAATTAAATTTTCTTTTTGTTTGTATGAAATCATTATTATACTTAGTGATCCTTGTTTTGTTTAGATGTCGTGCCCCCATTGCCTCATTAGATTGTATGGATGAATTCAGTGCGAATTCACAGCAGATGCTAGATCAAGGTAATTTCAATCAGTATACTTTCTTAGTTTTGTTTCTATTTCAAATATTAGCGTAGTTATTTAATGCATGGGCATTTTGAGGAATTTAAATTCATAAAAACAATACATAAAACCAGTGACGTTTTCTAAACAGTCGGTGACATCAATATGTCGAAACATGTATCGGTATACATGGGCAACCATGCCAGCATGCCCTCCTCCGTCACTCCGGGACTCCGCTACAAAAACTTAGGTAAATCTGGTCTGCGAGTTCCCAACATTGGCCTCGGTCTGTGGACAATGCTGAATGAAGACATCGCTGAAGACATAATTATGACTGCGCTCGAGAATGGAATCAATCTGTTCGATCTCTCTGAAGCACATTACGGTAAGTTGAGTGAAATGGTATAATTCGTGGTGAGACACGTTTGTTTACAATAGAATCTTTTCAGCAAAAGGTGAAACAGAGCTGGGGAAGATTTTAAAGAAGCGGAACGTGAGGCGGTCGAGCGTGATCATCACCACGAAAATATATTGGAGTACAAAGTGTGTATTTATTTATTAGATATTATTTTTTTTACAAAATGTTAACTTCGATATTAGAGATTTTTTTATCCTTTGTATTCAATTACTATTACATAATTTTGAGAAATTCGATATGCGTATACAGGTCAGATGAACGAGGTCAATCGCGTAAGCATATCATAGAAAGCGTCAAAGCTTCATTGGCGAGACTACAAGTAGACTACATTGATGTTGTGCTGTTACATAAGGTGGACCCAGTTTGTCCTATGGAAGGTAAGTTTTGTATGGAGGATTCGGTAGACTAATATCTTCAGGAGTTCTCACAGTCGTATCGTTTTCAGAATTAGTACGGGCTATGAATTTTGTCATCAACAAAGGATATGTTATGTACTGGGGTACTGCACGCTGGTCACCATCAGAGGTAAATCGAAGATTTATATTTGCTTCAGTATTATATTTGGCTTGCGATATGAAATGTCTCAGATTTAAGTTCATAATTTATGATTTCCTGCTGTCTTGATAGTTTAATACGAGCGGAAAGACATACTTTATTGATATAGCAATACAAGTAATGATGTAACGAAGGTATATAATAATTTATGATATGAATTGGACGACGGTTTGTTGCTACTTGCTCCATTTCGATGAATCTTCTTTTATGTGTAAAAATTAAATTGAATAAAAATTTTCACGTTTTGGTGAAAAAATCGTTAGTTTTTTTTAAATTGCTACTTGCATTGGCTATATTATCCTTCAATGTCGTGTTTATAAATGATATTTTTCCCATAGATAATGGATGCTTATTCCAAATGTCGGGCCTTTAACTGCATCACACCGGTTGTCGAACAAACTGAATACCACATGTTCTGTCGCGATAAGGCCGAACTTTATATGCCGGAACTGTACCATAAGATAGGCGTAGGTAGGTATCCTACTAATGTCTACATTATCGAATTGCTTATAATTTGCTATCGTTGATTTAGTGTGGTGTACCTTATAACTAATGTTTCGAGCAATAGCTTTTAATAATAAGACCCCATAATCATCTTTGGTATTGAACGAAATAGTTGCAGTGGATTTTAATTATAATAAGTTTCGTATTGTTGCCTTATGTGTATTCTATTATAATGTAAATATCACATAATACTAATATGTACATTTGTTTTTTATGAATAGCTTGCAGATGTTTTGTAATCATTAAATAAACTTAACTCGTTATTGGATTTGTATTTCCAAATATCTACTGTTTAGGCACCATGGCATGGTCTGCTATAACCACCGGAAAGGGTTTGAATCGTGAAGAGGTAACTGGACTGTTCGCTAAGTCCCGTTTCAACCGCAAATATAGTACATTCAGCTGGTGTGAGGAAGATCTAGCAGTAGCAGATGTAAGATCTTAATATAAATTTATCTTTCACTAAAAAGTGTGACTTTTCTAATTCATTGACTTAAAAAAATACCGAATAATCGAATAATTTATTTTTAAACTAGCGGTCCGCTTCGCTCGTGGTACATATTTCGCAATAAAAAGTGACCTATGTCCTTTCTCGGGTATCAAAATATATCTATACCAAATTTCATGCAAATTGGTTCAGAAGTTCAGGCGTGATTGAGTAACAGACAGACAGACAGAGTTACTTTCGCATTTATAATATTAGTATGGATTGCGAAATCCTTTTTACCCAATTTGCGTAATTTTTTTCCTATTTATGTGCAAGGTTACTCAATCAAGGACGCATTACTTCCAAACGAAGTAAAAGCTTCAGTTCTATAAAAAATCAGTCTACATAATAATATGTAGTAGTAGCATAAATAGCATTGTCTTCAATACAGGCACCGGCTTCCAACAGCAAGGAACAAACGAGCGGAGAGGAGCAACGCACCTATGGAGACAAATTGCAAGCTTTGGCCAATCTCGCAAATAGTCTCAGTAAGTCTATTTTTATCCCTTTGTTCCTTAGGTCTTTAGAGTTAACTGCCGCAAATTGACTTAAATATAAACGTGTAACTTTAATTAAAAGCGTCATCACAAACGGACTACAGTTGACGACAAAAAAGTGTTTTGTTCTTATCAATTTAATGCTGGTGAATAATCGAGTCTTTATAATAAATAGATCAACAGAAACCTTAATAAACCCACTTTTATCAAACTCAGGTAAAGATAAATTTTTAGATAGATTTCACACGAGAAATATAAATTTATTTCTATTAGATTGCTCGATGAGTCAGTTAGCAGTTGCGTGGTGTCTTAAGAATGAGAATGTCAATTGTCTTCTGCTTGGAGCCACGAGCGTGGAACAGTTTAAAGAGAATATACACGCACTACAGGTAAGAGGTTTATATGAAATCGATATTTGTTTTGAAGAAGTGGACTGTGGTGACTTAAGACATTAAAATACTACTAATAATAGTTTAATTGTCATTGCCATAAAATTTTAATTTAATGAACTAGTAATACGTAATTAAGTAGAAATGAATTGCTGTGAGAATGATATAGTTGAAAACTTAAACTATTTTTCATTTTACTAGATTGTACCACAACTCAGTCCAGTGGTAATGGTAGACATAGAGCGTTTACTTTCAAACAAGCCGCAGAGGCCTCCAATGGTCTCCACGTTGGCTATGCGCAACCAGCAGAACACTAATGCTGCCAAAACTGATGCTGCGTAAGTAACTATTTAGGTTTGAAAAGCTATATTCGATCTGATAGATTACCACTGACTTTTTGCAGCTAAAGTATTTATATTTGAAGAAAACGATTTAGTTCTTAATGATTTAGATGTATTAGTATGTAGTATATACATTATACATGTATCTTTAAATAGCGGAGCTTCAACATCTGGAGTAACAACACCCAAACCTGACGCTGATGTTGAAGCTAATGTCGCCACACCGGAGAAGGAAGCAGAAAAGACTTGTGAGATTCAATGATCCTGGTGGAAAGGAAGCTCTGACACAGCTTCCAAATCTAGTAAGTCAAAGGTGAGTTATCGAGTTATCATTGTAGCAATATTACAGTTGAATTATACGTACAAACTTGTTTATTGATTGTTATATACTTTTATAGGAATCGCTTCTGAAGGACTCGAAGCCAAAATTCTTTTTGAACAATGCCGGCGAAGTTATTAGGCGTGTAGGTAAGTTAACAGGAACTCAGGTTTCAAAAAGTTATTTAGTATTATTTGACACTTTTCATTAAAATAACTTCTCTCAATAGAACATGACGGAGTTACCTCGGACACAGTTGTATCAGTATCATCATTGAAAGGCAAACAGCCAGCAAGTGGTGGGAGTAAAGTAAAAAAATCCAAATCTGACTCGTCTCGGTCCCGTTCAGCGTCCTTGCAAAGATCTTCGTCTGGACAATTATCGGGTTCTAGGGATCGCAAAATGTCTAGATTCAATCTAGGCTCTCCTGCTGACGTGTAAACATTTACGATATCATCTGTGTTGTCACTTGGCAAATTATTAATAATATTATGTACATTGGTATCGAACAATCGCAAAGTACCTACTATTAAGTTACGGAATTGAGTGAGACAATTGTGTGAATACAGAGAGTGCCTTTATCTTAAGAGTTATTTGCTTTTTTCAATAGATTTCTTCATTATTTGATGTAAAGGTTTATTTGGATCATTTCCATTCGTTTGTTTTGTAAATTTATGACGAATGCGAAGGTGTCTGTGATCGCTCATGATTGATTAATTGTAGCGATACCTACTATTGTAGTAAGTGTCTATCTAGAGTAAACCAATGAAATTGAAAGTAGATACAATGTATAATAATTGGCAATTTTTAACGTAGAGGAGAAAAACAGATTGTAAATAAAACAAGTAGAGGTAGCATCTGTGAAAATGATTAAAATAAGAATAGGGACGTTCGTTTAGCTTTTGTTTTTAAATGAATTATTTTTGTACGTATATTTTTTTAATTATGTAAATATAGTATATTGATGTTTTGTGGCATGTAACTACACAACGAGGGTTAGACGTATGGCTATTCTTATTCTAATCATAATAAAGAAATACGTACAAGTTTGATGTCTGAATTAAAACGATTCCTTTGAATACGTAGGTTGTAGGAAGTCATAGTTTTTAATGTTTTAAAGTTTTTAATATCAAGATTCCTATCAATTTCTCGCTTAAGTCAATGCTTATTAACTACTTCTTGTTTTTAATAAGAACTTCTGTATACTACATGTAAGGCTTAATAAAAAATGTGCTAGATTCAAGATAAATCTATTTATCTATTAAATGTTAGGGAAAAAAATACTTTACACACACACACACACACACACACACACACACACACACACACACACACA
>CAJQZN010036826.1:0-36984 GCA_907164685.1 Colias eurytheme | reverse complement strand
ACACACACACACACACACACACACACACACACACACACACACACACATATTTTTATAATATTATGTAACTTATTCGACTAATGTTATGCGTCACTACTTTTTCACTTATTTCTTCATACAACTGTATGCATTTAATAATAAGGTAGATACTTAAGGATGCATTTAAAGAACCTACTCCTACTATGACTTGTGTATCCTAGAAAAAATATTTATTTTATTTGAACTCTATCTACTGATCATTTTATATTATCCTGCAATAATGTGTATATTTAATAATTACTTAATATAGTTTATGTATATATTTACTCTTTAGGTATAGGATTGTAAAATACTTCATAATCATAAGGGACATGTACATTTCTAAAAGATACTATACGGACTCAATGCGTAGATAGATAATTATACTATATTATTATTTCAAATGTGAAATAAAATATAATAGCTAGCGCGCACGAGCAACTTTTTCTCCGCAACTATTTTGTCTCTCCCATCAATTGTATGGGGAATTGCGTCGCTACGTGCGCGCACTTTCATACTAGCCCATGGGTGGAGAGACAAAATAGTTGCGGAGACAAAGTTGCTCGTGCGCGCTGGCTCTAATAATTTTAAAAGTAGATATGCTTGCAGATAAATAATTTACTGCTGAGAATATAATATTATGTCGTAATTCGTAAGAAAGGAAAAGAAAGTGATCTCTCTTTTAATACAGATTTTAATCTCAATTTTTATTCGATTTAATAATAAACATAACTTTACGCACATTTAAATAGGTTGATACTGTCTAATTGAATATTAATGATGTTTTAAAAAATAAGGTTTTAGGCTTGTAATTTGGTCCCGTGGATAATGAATACCTAACCTTAAATCTCTAGCATACCCTAAAATATAGTGAATGTGGAAAGTATTCAATTTTATCTAACATTTAATTCATATACCATACTTTTTATAAACATAGATAAACGGCTAAAGAACTTTAGATAATTAAGCAGTTGTTAATGGTAAGAAATTTAATCAACTTAAAGTAAAATGTAGAAGGAAACCTCTTCTGATGATTGAAATATATTTGAATATCACTACATAGTATAAACAAAGTCGCTTTCTCTGTCCCTATGTCCCTATGTATGCTTCAATCTTTAAAACTACGCAACGGATTTAGATGCGGTTTTTTTAATAGATAGAGTGATTCAAGATAAAGGTTTTAGTATGTAATTTATTAGGTTTTAGAGAAAGCGGGCGAAGCCGTAAGCGGAAATCTAGTATTATAAAAAGCTAATAAGCTCAAATTTATTATTAAATAGAAGATGTGCTTTCGTAGAAAATAAATGTTAAAATCTAATGTGTTGGAATCAATAATTTTGATGTATTACATATTTTATTGTAAGTTGTTAAGTCGTTTTTAAAACATTATTGTGCTAATATTTAGTCTAAAATATACGGAGTATTAAATACAGCCTAATCATATATGTATCTCTTGTCTTGAGAATAATAAAACATAAGCATATTAAAAGGACGATATAGATCTAAAAGTAGATATTGTGCCGGCGTCTTCTGACCCTTAGAAATAATATTGTAGTGTCCACATAGTTACGGTACTATGGAATTCCACCTACGTAGACGCAGTAATAGTAAAATTTATATACCGAAATAACAATTAATGTATTGCTAAGAGGAAAGAGTGTTATGTAGTACAGGGGCCGTATTATGACCTCTTATTTCCAGACAGTTTACGCCGTAAACTGAACTGACTGGCAAATTCATATTATACCACCAGCTTTCCACACCTGATGCCTGTTTAATGTTATCTAAAAACTGCAGTACATGTCCTGGAAAGAAAGAAATAAAATATTAAATTATTATTAAATTTAAACACCATTATTAACCATGGCTGGTTATTGCGATTATAATATGAATTGGCCAGTCAGTTCAATTCACGGCGTAAACTGTCTGGAAATAAGAGATCATAATACGGCACCAGTAGACCGAATAATCCGTACCTAGAAAGTAAGAAGATATTCAACGCTGGCTATAAAACATTTTAAAATAGGCATTTATTACCTAAAATTGAAACCACCCATTTAATCACTGTTCTAAATATAGGTAATATTTGTTTCATTATTCCTGAATTTGATGTATTTGTTATGAAATTATATGATATTAAGTGTAATAGTTTTGTAATTCGCATTAGTAGCTGTCGTATTCAATTCGAGCGAAGAGTGAACCGGTACCTGCAGCTAGGGAAGCAGACATCTTAGATGATAGACCACACCTTAGCTATCCATTAGGCGAGATTGTGGTCAAGCGATTCCCTATCTACAATAAAAAAAATGCTAATAGTTTAATTATCTATGCTTATGTACGATGTATAAGTACATCATACTAATTCAACACAGTAAAAACAACTTTTAGCATCTTTCCACCTACATTTTAATCTTCCATTTACCACTTTGCACTTTGGTAATTGTTGAAAGTAGTTAAAAATTGTAATATTTCTGGAAAATAAGAAGGTATTATGCAATAATAATTTTATGACAGCGTCTAAAATGACAGCTGTCTTATGTGCTATATATTGGCTTACTAATATTGACGTAATTTTAGCTTGAATTCATATTTATGAATAAAATTGTATAAATCTTTGGAGTTGGCAAAGCTTGAGCGGAAAATAATATAGTTAGTGTGAAAATTTTCGTAATTAAAAAAGGACTAGAAACTAGAAAGTAGTACTTTTAAGAAAAATAAACATGTCAGTTGTCGAATTCAATGCTATACTCGGCACGGCGAAACATGATCCCTATGACACTGACAGTTATTCTCAATACACAACATTGTAATGGCGTCACCATTAAAGTAGAAACGTATTGGAGACGTCAAAAAACGTATTACTCTTACGTAGATTTATTACAATGATATGAGAAAATATTTCTTCAGACTTTGTGATTACGTCCGTCAAAACTTACATCATTCAGTATTTATCGACTAGTGTGGAAATTATCCATAAACGTACCCATGTCAATAATGGAAATGAGTGCATATTTTTAAAACCGAAAAATCAAACCAAATTGTGACTATACTTGAAAAATATACATGATTCACCTATTATGATAACAAAAGTTTTGCAGACAAATTAAATGAAGACATCCATTTTCATGATAAAATATACACTAGCGAATACGTGTATAACGGGTTAAAAATTACGAAAAAAGATAAGGTGCATTTTTATTTTTTGGTAAGCTTTCGTTTTATTTACCTACGTAATTCATGCTAAAAAACTTAAATTACACAACAACAGCATAATAGACGATAAAAAAATTAGTTAAAAATACAGTTTATAATATTTGTAAAAACAATATGTTTACCGACGTGGCTGAATGCAAGCCACGCCTTTCCCTATAAAATAGTTAAGTATCGACACGACCCATCATACCAACCATCACTAACACGAATTGTCATAGGAATCAAGGTTCACCGTGCCGACTATAATATAATATATGAATATATAGTTTACTATACTATATGTAGATCTGAATGTAGATATAAATATGTGTATAGGATGTATATGAAGAGTTAACAATACTAATGTAACACAGTAAAAACAGCTTTTAGTAACTTTCCACCTACATTTTAATCTTCCATTTGCCACTAACTGCTGCTATAATGTTTTTATATTACCTCTGTTTCTAAATCATTTGGTAATTGTTAGAAAGTAGTTAAAAATTGTAATATTTCTGGAAAATAAGAAGGTATTATGCGTATCATTCAGCAGTGGTGGCTCAGTGGTGAGACCTCGGACTTCGAATCGATCCAGCGTGGTGGATTATGGCCTGTACCCTCATAGGAGGCCCGTGTCCCAGCAGTGGGAACATATATGGGCTGATGATGATGATGATGATGATTATTATGCGTATAATAACTTTATGACAGCGTCTTAAATGACAGCTGTCTAATAAAGAGCTATAATATATTGGGCATTGGCTTACCAATATTAACCCACATATTAACCTAATTTAGGCTTGAATTCAAATTTATGAATAAAATTGTATGAATCTTTGGAGTTGGCAAAGTTTAAGCGGAAAATAATACAGTTAGTGTGAAAATGTTCGTGTTTAAAAATTAAAAATGGACTAGAAAGTCATCACATAAGAAAAATGAACATGTACTTAGTTATATTAATATAGTATTTACTAAATTTAATATAAATAAAAATGCCAAAGAGATGTTTAATGCGAGAAAATAGGTATTGTATTTAAAACTATTTCTAGTAGAGCTTGATGGTAGAGTCGAGTCTGCAGCCAACTTCAATGAAAAATATTATGATATTACTTAAAATATTAAAAATCTGTTTTCATATAGGTATTTTGTTAAATGTTGTATTGATTAATTTAAATACTTTAATGTGACATAAATTGTTCTTATGTATTTAAAATTTATGTAAAAATTTACCAATTTCGTAAATATGTAATTGTTTATTAGATTTCAGCATATCATTAGCATTATCATGTACCTATTGCACGAAGTTCTAAATAAATAATAAATGTATTTGAAACAAGTTTTTTATTTCTACCCCCAAATTAATTGTAACTTATTATAAAAAATGTACACCTTGACAGAATTTGGTATTTATTGTGTTTTTTTATGTCTAGAGCGTAGGAAGATGAACTGTGATTTGAACATTTTTATTATAAAAGGAACATTTCATTATAGATAAATCAATTTTACACCAAAATATTATAACAAAAACATAAAATTTAACTCCACTATCATCCGAATTGAACCCACGATCTCCTTACTAATATACTGAGTTAAATTTCATCAAATAGCGACCGAACACAATCCAATATTAATTACAATATTAGTTATAGAATTCTAAACAAAAACCCCTACAATTAATACACTAGAATCTACTAAACATACACACAAAATACATACATAATCGTCTACACAAAAGATACTTTTGTACTTCTACCTTAGAACGTATCTTTGCTAATCACATACAATCACGCCAAACATCACCAACGCTAATTAAAATCATCATAATCCGTCCACAAAGTGTTACATTGGCCGGTAACAACTCAATTAGTCCTGGAGGGATGTTCCAATGATTTACTACAGGATAAATATAGCATAGTCCAGTCAATTGTCCAGTAATCGTTGTATGACAACGAGGGACAGCGGTCATGGAAGTGGTGTATTTCGATTGGCTCGACTACCTCGTCTTCGGGGCGATGCTTCTGATGTCTGCTCTCATCGGGGTATACTTTGCGTTCTTCGCGAAACGGAAGCAGAATACCACATCCGAATACCTCATGGGCGGGAAGACGATGGGCATGTTTCCTATATCCATGTCACTGATTGCCAGGTATGCGCTAGCGAATGCTTATTGCACTTTGTAGTTTATGCCTATTGTTTTAAGGCGCTTTATTCATAGTGTTGAACTGTAAAATCAAAGAACTATCGTTTCTAAATGTGTTGTATTATTGTACTTACTGAATGATGCGTTGTTTATAAGATAGATAAGTAGCTTGTTTAAAACGGAAGCCAATTGTCTAGATCTAGAATATATAAGTTATTTATATGACTGTTGAGACGTGCAATCGCAAATTGTATTTTAAACACTATATTTTAATAATTTACTCTAAACATACATACAATTATATGAGAGTCTAGTTGAAATTCAAGGTCACTATAAAATCGTAGAATTAGGGTTGATATCTCACTAATGTTGAGCACTATGCGAACAGCACGGTCAAAGTGAAATTAAACAAACTACTTCAATTTAGAGCTAGTATTGTTTGTGGAAATTCTTACCTAAATATATTAATGACAACCCTGAAAAAAAAAAAGAATTCCCAAGACGTACAATTTTTTCATTGTCGTGAAGAAGCGTCTCGATATCAGGTGTTGGCACTTCCTTTGCTGGGGAGTCAATTGACACTACTTCATTGCACAATGTCCATGCCCATAACAAGACTCGCTGTATTTTTAGACTCGTATTTATAGACCTTAAAATTGACAATTCGACTGCTTTATATGGCAGTCTGTACGTTTAACATGATTCATAAATCCTACAAAGAAATATGAATAAACTGTTGATACTCAATAACGGTAAAATGGCTTATCATGTCTCGATACGAGCATTTGTTGTAGAGAACAAATAGTAACAAATACAGAAGACATATAGAAATGGGACTATATCTTGAGTGAAATTCCTTGAAGACAACTTTAACCTTAACCTTATAGTTCGTAATATTTTTTTCAATATTATTTTCAGTCACAATAAAATATACAAATAACAAAGACAGGAACGGCATCGTTACATTAACTAGGACTATTTAAATTACTTCCGTGTTGACTCACGACACAGGTAAATGCAGAGCAATTACGTATATCATCTGGGTCTTGAGGTCTCAAACAAATCGACCAATGCATAAGGGAGCTTTTCCACCAGAGTGCTATGCTACGTGTTTGTCGTCCACAAATCATATTCATTAATGCACATAGCGTAGCACTGGTTGAAACGGTCTCAGCTAAGATATGTTTTTGACGTGACAACGTCTTATAATTCGATAGAGCCAGCTGCACGCACGAAAAAACATGACTCATGCGGCGTTACCTCACTCTGAGGCGTTCCATGTAAGGCTTGAAGTGCGAGCGAGAGCGCGGAACGAGCGACAAAGAAGCACAATCGGACGTTGTCACGTTCAACTATCGTTAGTAAACCGACTTTACAGACAACCAATTTTTATATTATAATGCGTGCAATGGATGCGTGCTGTAGATTGGTGCTATGTGCAGAGCGGGGCCTACTATCGATACATCGTATAGCTCGAGCTGCGTATCTTCATAGCACATCTTACTCACACTGGTATATAGCATCGTAGCATTGGTGGAAACGGTCACATAGTTTCATAGCATCACTATTACATTTTCTGGAAGAAAATCACCCTAATGTCCTCTTCACAATGGGCATCATTGGCCGAGTAGAAGCAATCACGATTGTGTAGATGGCCTAAATTGTGCCTAAATGTCAATGATCTACTGTAGTTGTTTTTTTGCAATCGCCGTAATGATGGCAAACATCGACGACCATTTGTTGGGCCAACGCTGCCCATTGTGAAGAGGACGCATCAGGCGTTTTATCAATGTACGATATTCGTTGCGAAGATAATACTAAAATACACATATGTATACACCTTAAAAACACAGTAAACAGAATACAAACAATAGAGAAACTAGAAAAAGTTCGAATGAATTGCATGGACGAAACTACACGTCCGTCAGCTTGTCTCGTCAGTGCGTATGTTGGTGTGAGTGTGAGTGAGCGTATGTAGGAAGAAGCGATACTGTATTCATTGAGCTATAGTTTTGTAAGAACGCATAGACGTTTGTGATGCTTTCACGCGAAAACCAAACACACAAATACACACACAACATGTCCAAATCATTAAGGTAGTTAATAATTAGTTAAAAACATTTCTTTTTTAATTTTAATAAATCGGAAGTTATTTTTTAATTATCAAAAAACATAATAATGTATCAACTTTTAAAAGAAGGCAGTTTCTGCGATACCTAAAAGAAGATACCTAGCTAAATTTGCTACTAAACACTATTTATTTAAATTAATTATTTAAATATTTGGATTACAGGATAAATAATTACTTATAATTATATAATATCACATTAAATCAACAAAGTGGCTACGAATTCGGCGTAGCAACGTATGACCGTATAGTATGTATATGTACTATAATATTTATCTGTGGTATGATGAAATCACAACGAAATGCTTGTTAGGTCATTGAACTCAACTCCTTATTTTCAGGTATTTATGCTCCTTGATAGGCATTAATTTGTTTATTTTTAGCATATTACATCACTTTATACAGTAAAACTGTAGACATACTTAGTCTTTTGAAACGGATGGATGGATGTCTCTTAAAAATATAAAAATATGAAATAGGCGCTAGTAAGCATGGTTCATCTTGAAATTACTTAATTAAAGAAGAATAAAACTGGAATTACATTTTAACTCAAAAGCAATCTTTAAAAGCTGGAAATGGTGCAAAATCGACAGAACATACATAAGATTAAAACATAAATAATAATTAATTAATTAGTTACTTACCTAATTTTCACTACTCAATGTCTCAGGCTTAAAAAACATTAAAAAAATTGCACAGTAATAAGGTTAAATTTTGAACAACACCTAGATATTATGTGCCAACGCGACCCATATAGGATGTTATGATTAGCACATAATAATATGAAGCACGTTTATACGATTTTATAGGCTCTTTCGACACATCTCCTTTGATCTAATGAGGTTTTATATTGGTATTTCAATCTATATATTAATACTAGCGGTCCGGCCCGGCTTCGCCCGTGGTACATATTTCGCAATAAAAAGTAGCCTTATATGTCCTTTCTCGGGTATCAAAATATCTCCATACCAAATTTCATGCAAATTGGTTCAGTAGTTTAGGCGTGATTGAGTAACAGACAGACAGACAGAGTTACTTTCGCATTTATAATATTACTACTTACCATTAGCTCACTATACTAACTGCGGATTTTCTTCTCGTTTACATAATAATAATTAATGTCACCTTGTTACCTTGAAATCCTGCACAAATTATCAACCTGGATTGATTGATACAATGTCTGAGATTAAGTTTATTAGGAAAACTCCTGTGACTCGCTTTAAGCTTGTAGGATCCGTAGAAGGTTGGAGTGGTTCCTGTAATATAAACTTCAATTATTATGTAGCATTTTTTCGCAACTCAAACCTGCGTCATGGTAGCTGCTTCAGGTATTTATCTTACCATACAGCGTACTATAGAATAAAATGAAATTTACGTGTACGTACAATATATGTAGTCAAAATGCTTATAAGTTGGTTTAAGTATCGCCTCTATAAATAAGCTGTATTCAGAAAAAGACAATAACAATAATAATGTCTCAAATAATGCATGTTGTAACTGACTGTTATTAGATATACATCTTTCAATGCACGCTTATTATGTCAGAGTCTCAATATCTAACATTAACAAAAATATGATAAAGAATAAATCGCGTTTTAAATCCCATGCAAATTCATTACTTTCTAAAGGAAAATAACACATAAAACCAATACTTTTTCAGCTACGTATCAGGCATTTCACTACTCGGTCTTCCAGCTGAGATGTACACATACGGAACCCAGCTGTGGGCGATCGTACTCTCCGAATGGGTCGTTTCTGTCACCATTGCCATCGTGTATTTACCTGTGTTTTATAATCTGCAAATCACTTCTACTTATGAGGTAAGGTATAATAACAGAAATTGAAGAGAGTGTTTTTAGAAATAATTGAGTCAATTCAGCATATTTAAAAAGTCAGTTACCATGTACTGCTAAAACTGACTGAACCTATATAACACATAGGTATTATATTAACAAATTAATTGCTTATTTAACTGACAGATAAGCCTAAAAATATAAATAGAACTAATGAAAATGACTATGAACAAGCAATGCATGTAAATAAAGAGTTTATCTCTATTATAACATACTAGTACAATAGTAGCATAGTATAAAACAAAGTCGCTTTCTCTGTCCCTATGTCCCTATGTACCTATGCTTAAATCTTTAAAATTACGCAGCGGATTTTGATGCGGTTTTTTAATATATAGAGTGATTCAAGAGGAAGGTTTTAGTTATAATTTATTATGTTTTAGACAAAGCGGGCGAAGCCGCACGCGGAAAGCTAGTAAATTATATACTAAAACCTTCCTCTTGAATCACTTTATCTATTAAAAAAAACCGCATCAAAATCCGTCGCGTAGTTTTAAAGATTTAAGCATACAAAGGGACATAGGGACAGAGAAAGCGACTTTGTTTTATACTATGTAGTGATGATACAAAATTATTGAATTTTCACTTAAGGCCGCGTTTCCATCTGCAAGAATACTTCCGCAAGAAATGTCCGACAGTCTGTCAATACATTATTGTTGTATTGTTGTTTATTTTTTAGTACTTACGACTTCGCTTCAATCAAAATGTGCGGCTCTTGGGATCGATAATATTCATCATCAAAATGATGTTATACATACCTATAGTAATATACGTTCCAGCACTTGCTTTCAGTCAAGGTGAATTGTATTTAATATTCCTAGATAATATTATACCTAGTAATCAAAATATAAGTGAGTCATTTTATATTATGGATGACAAACCTCTTGCAATTTCCTACAAAAACGATTGAACTAATTTCTAAGAACATGTTATTGATACACCATTTGTCGACAACCATACATACTATAAATTCCTTTCATATTTTTAATTATTTAGTATACTAGCTTTCCGCCCGCGGCTTCGCCCGCGCATTCAAAGAAAAACCCGCATAGTTCCCGTTCCCGTGGGATTTCCATGATAAAACCTATCTCATATCCCGGGGTAAAAAGTAGCCTATGTCCTTTCTCGGGTATCAAAATATCTCTATACCAAATTTCATGCAAATTGGTTCAGTAGTTAAGGCGTGATTGAGTAACAGACAGAGTTACTTTCGCATTTATAATATTAGTATGGATTTTGTAATTTCGTGCAAAAATATAATAATTTAGGTCTTATAATAACAAATTTCTTGTCCATTCTAGTGACTGGCATAAATCTACATTTGATTACTCCAATAGTTTGCATCGTGTGTATCTTCTACACTACATTAGTAAGTACAAAGACGTTTTCTTTAACACTCATTTTAATAAAAAATCCAAATAACCAATTCAAGATCAAATTTAAAATAGCATGCATCTAGAAAACAGAAATTATATTCAGCTTCTAAGCCAGATTAGAGTTATAATAAAAGTTCGGTTGACACATTGACCGAGCTATTTCAATTTGACCGCTGTTGAATAATATTCTAAAAGCGATTCCCAACAAAATTATTTATTCACGACTGGCCTGAATCTCCCCTCCGTCTACATCTCGTCTGACCAGAAGGTCAGGCCAATCAGAACCCGGAATATCACATCAATTTGTTGTCTAAGTATATCGAATGGAATTAATGTTACTAATGTGTCTTGTGTAACAAGTCTTGAGTACATTACCGGCATGAGATACGTTAAGATATTTCTAATAAAAGTGTAATTTTATCAAATACTAGCGGTCCGCCCCGGCTTCTCCCGTGGTACATGTTTATGTTTTCTTTCCATGAACCATCCTCGTACTTCAAGGAATATTATACAAAAAGAATTATCGAAATCGGTCCACCCGTTCACGCGAGATGCCGTGACCAGCCCCCCTAGTCAAGTGGTTTTCTGTTAGCGTAGCGTTCAATAGAATAGACTACGAATGTATGAGATTGACGTAAGCTATAGATAAACGTATCTATTAATTAATATAATTTGCCAATTCTATCATAAAAAACATAAATCTAAACTACCTACAATATTCTGCGACTAATTTCAGGGTGGAATCAAAGCTGTAGTATGGACGGATACGTTACAAACAATCCTAATGTATTTTGGAGTGATATTTGTCCTAGTGTATGGTACATGCCGCTTAGGAGGAATCAATGAGGTTTTCAGGATAAACCAGGAGGGAGATCGGTTGGATTTCTTCAAGTAAGTTTTGTTCTTAGACTCTGTTGTGTATGTGCAGTGTGCACACTGAATAGACATATCATAGCGAGTGATGTGAGTATAAAATACCCAATGTTTATCCGTTTTAGGGCTGATTTTTCAATCCTTGGATAAAACTTATTCGTCGAATAATGTATAAAACTACCATTTTAAAAACGTATTCTAATTGCCCGTATTTGACAGTTTACGTGACATTTTAATATTATCGTGTAATACTTTATTGGACGGATAAGTTTTATCCAAGCATTGAAAAATCGGCACTTACACCAATAATTTAAACAAATTATAATCGAATCAAATTATGACGTATAATATACGAATATTAATAACTAGCTTTCCGCCCGCGGCTTCGCCCGCTTTGTCTAAAACATAATAAATTATATACTAAAACCTTCCTCTTGAATCACTCTATCTATTAAAAAAACCGCATCAAAATCCGTTGCGTAGTTTTAAAGATTTAAGCATACATAGGGAGTAGGGACATAGGGACAGAGAAATGCGACTTTGTTTTATACTATGTAGTGATAATCGGAATATTGACCCAGATATTTGGGTCAGAATATTCAGCTTAAATATTTTTATTTAAATACTTTATTTCATAAAGTTTCAACCATGTCTCAACAGAGAGCTGAGGATTAAATATTGTAAGATAAATTTTTTATTTTCGTTACGAATATTTTAAATATATATACTTTTAATATTTTATATTATTGAATTATATCTGGAATGCCGTATGTGTTTATAATGTAATTTACGCGTAATTTATGTAGTACATTAACACCATGTAATAGGGAGATTTAATCTTAAATTACAATATATCTCGTAAAATTATAAACTGTTGAAAAGTTTTACTTGTTGCTGGCTTGTCTTGCGACCTCCATGGTACATTGGTTAAGATTGGAGATATTTAGAGTTCTTACAGACAAACGGCAAGTTATGAATGTTAGAACGCTAAGTGCGTCCACACTGAATGCGCGGTGGCGGCGGCCTAGGCGGGCGCGACGAGCGGGCGCTCGCGGTGGCCACATCGACGCGCGAGCTCAAGTAGCGGTTCGACGTTTTTCGGGTGTTGCAAACTTTGAACGATTTGCTATTTTTACTGGTCAGTCCGATTTTGAGATGAGATCATTATAGAAGTTGTACACGAAATAAATAAAACAGAGGAATAACGGGTGAATCTTATATGAAGAATTGAGATTATACCCTACAAAATTACTGTGGTGTATATAAGTGTTTTAGATTAAATCGCACTTATAAATAAAGAAGTTTCACTTCAACAATTAAGTATTTACCGCTATTTTACGAAAAACAATAAAGGATATAATATAAGAAGTCGAGCGACAAGACCGAACTGGTTTGTTACCCCCGCCGTCCGCGCATTGGGTCGCTTGATGGCTAGGCCCGTAGTGTGGCCAGAACGCGCGGATAGGAGAGTTTGAAAACTACGCGCGCTGGCTCGCTCATTACCGTCGCACTAGGCTTCCGCCATAGTCATTTCAATGTGGACGCAAAGGCGCGTTTCATACGTTTGATATTTCGCGCCCGCCGTCGCAACCGCGCTAGGCTCGCAGTGTGGACCTACAAAGATTCTGATTAAAGGTTTTATGACTCCCTTACAACATTGTTATAACAAAGCTCACAGATAGGCTTAATGTCGTATTAGAAAAGTAATTAAGTTTAGACGCATAAGGTTAAATAAGTCATCCTTACTTTGCAGCACGATTTTTTGCATTACAGTTTGAAAAATCATAGGTACTTATAACATACAGAATACGATTACACAATACAATCATTTTATCGATATAATCGGTGCCAATTATAAATTCAAACTTGAAAATATATCATTTTATTGCTAAAAATTTACAAAACAATATTATAATCAACAACGTCTTAACAGTGATCATTTACTTTATTTTATTGTAGCAAAAAGAGTATATTATAACTTTATTCTAGCATGGACCCAGACCCCACAATCCGCCACACGTTTTGGACGACGGTCGTCGGCAACTACTTCAGTTGGCTCGCGTCATGTTCCGTAAACCAGGCCATGGTGCAACGATGTTTGGCGCTTTCTTCCTTGAAGAGAGCGCGCATGTATGTATGATGTAAAAATTTGCATAGCTTTTATATTTTCAGTCTACGAAGTGGGTCAGCACAGAACGAGTAGCATTGCGAAGCAATTGCTTCACGAAACAGCTCGGACAGGGGAAAGCACATGCGCCTATTATGTATTTTTTTTCACCGAATAAGTTAAACAATTTAGATATACTTCGTCGTGATAAGACGGAACAACACATCGCGAAACATTTTCCACGCGACGATGCTTGCGTGTGATTGTGGGTCAACCGAGGAAACCCGCCATTTTCCTCAGCCATCCATACACTTGCCAGGAACTCCGCAAAATTGAACCTCTACATGAATCTTACAATGTTCTAGAACAATCTTCATCATGGCAGCCGGTATCTACATAATCGTGTCTCTTTGCTGCTACACCGGGCTGGTGATCTACGCCACGTTCGCGACCTGCGACCCGCTCACCACGGGGGCGATTCGGAAGAGTGACCAGCTGCTGCCATACTTCGTGATGACCATCACTGGGTCGGTGCCAGCGCTGCCTGGTATCTTCATGAGTGGCGTGTTTAGTGCTGCTTTAAGGTACGTAGTTTATTTTTGTGATTTAATTTTAAAGTAACTTATTTATAAAGCAATCGTTAATAGTCATTTGGAAAACCTGTAGATAAGATGTAGTATGGTTAATGGTATAATATTATGATGAGTTGAACCACTTTTAAAATGATCAGTCAGAAAGACTTTAAATTGATATTTGTAAGGCAATTTACTAGCTAGATATTTGTCATCTCATCAATAATTTTTTGTGAAAATTTTCAAATTACGTTAGGTTTTTATTTTAGTTCAATGTCTACTGGTCTAAATTCGATGTGCGGTGTAATCTTTGAGGACCTCATTCGGCCGGCGTATAACAAACCAATATCTGAAAAGACTGCAAGTTTTATTATGAAGGTTATTGTTGTTGTTATAGGTAAGTATGAATAAAGTAGATAAATGGTGTGTGTTTATCTTTTCCTATTTTGTTTTCTATGCACTACATATTAGATATTATTATTTAGTGAACAATAATTAGAATGAGAACATTGGACGTAGTTGGTATAACCCTTTTGACTTTTCGAGACCAATGAATGAATAACGCATTTGTTTGTAAAATGTAAATTACTATAGGTAATTAAATTGTTGTAATGTTCGTAATTCCTACAAAGATTACAAACAGCAATATTTTTGTATGTTTAATGATACGCAATGTAACCATTAGGTATAACATGCTAGGTATGAAAATTGCTAAAACACAATAATTGGTCTAACCACAAAACAATCTAAACACAGTTTAACCACAGTATTACCATTATTTCCTACAGTAGGGAATCGCCTTTGATGTCGCGCGATGCCGCCGCCAGCGTAGGTAATGACGCTGCCACACGAAAATACGCTAGGGTTGCAACAAATGGGAAATAAAACAATTGTGATTATTAATATTATGATGAAATCTTTATTCATATGTACATTAAAAATAATTGCGATTATTAAATCTGATGTAATTATTTGTTCATAAATATATAATTACAGATATTGCACTGCTAAATATTATTTACGTGGACACTTTATTTTTGGATATTCTTAATTGTATATTATAACATTTAACTAAGTAATGCATTCGCATTTGGATGTACAATCTGATTAGAAAATAATGAGGACAACATATAAACATAGCTTTGATTTTAATTCAACAGATACAATTAATACAATCTTTCTGAAATATTGTTTCCTTCTGGGATTTCAATGTAGATTTACATCCGTAAACCGAACAGCGCTATAATAGAATATGTAAGTACCTATGTATAATAAAATTATTACACAAAAAATACGACTGCGTCATCCTTTCGCGCTAGGTAAAGCAAACTAAGCGTGTTTGCTTTACGCAGCCCGCGTCGCCCGACCCCCGCCAGTTCCCCTCCGTTTCTCTGCACAAGTACATTCGTCGCACTACTGTAGGAAATAATGGTAATACTGTGGTTTAACTTTAAACCAGGGATCTGTCACTTTAATGGTTGTCTATGTGAAATACGACAAAACCAGATTAAAGAGAACCCACGCTTGAAGTTAAACCTTGTCTTAAGTTTTTTGTGGTAAGAAAGAAAGAAAGAAAGAAAAAACGTTTATTTAATGACACATAGCCTAAATTATGTCTTACGGAACCAATTATTTTTAGGAGCAACCTGCGTAGCCCTAGTATTTCTGGTAGAGCACATGGGAGCCCTTATCCAAGCCGGTAAAAGTTTAGCGGGAATAACCGCTGGAAGCCTGCTGGGGCTTTTCACTATGGGACTGTTTCTACCTTGGATTAATGCGACGGTAATTTATAAGATACTATTTATTATAATACTAGCTGTTCCTCGCGGTTTCACTCACATTGCTCCGCTCATGTTGGTCTTAGCGTGATGATATACCTATAGCTTATAGCCTTTCTCGATAAATGGGCTATCTAACACCGAAATAATTTTTCAAATCGGACCAGTAGTTCCTGAGATTTGGTGGCGGTTAGTAGGCGGTGTGTCCCTTACACATAAAACTGAAAGAATAGCATAAATTCGATCGCTCTGGCGGGTCACGAGTACCTATCTGAGTTGGTCAAGCATCCGCTCTGCCTTCCATCGCCTCGTGATCGAATTTTTTAATCTTTATAAATTTATATTTATAAAGCATTTGAATGCCATAAAACCAAAAATTTTAAATTGAATAAAAATCATTTTTTATTAATCGTTGTTACTATTACCTAGGGTGCATTAGCAGGCGGTACTACATCCACACTTCTCGTGGGCTGGATCTCCCTGGGCACGCAAGCTGCCATGATTCGTGGTGACATAGTTATAGTGCCCAAACCAGTCACTGTCTCTGGGTGTGAGGGGAACTTCACCTTACCCACGACCACGCATTCTACTGTTGAATTTGACAGGTAAGGAAGCTACAGAAACTTAGTTATTTTAGCTATTGCATAGCTTTTATCTCAAACTTTGAGCGCGGCGACCGAATGTAAAAATTCCGTAACGAAAAAACCTAACATCCCCCACTCCAACCGGCACAGCGATGCGATGCTATGCAATAGCTTTACCGTGACAGTCCTCCAGTGCCACACGTATTTTTTTATGTTGGAATTGACAACGGACCTGTTGAGCCTCTTGACGCTTAGCAACTACCGCCTGCGTATTAATATTGTGTATTTTTGCAAAGGTCTACTTTTCCATTCTGCTTTGTGTTCTATTCCGATTTTCATTAAATTGAATTATTTCGCAAGTGATGGTTTTCACGAAACAAGTCATGTATCTAATCAGATTGTAGACAAGGAGCGTAATAATTACAAGAAAGAAGATATAATTTTTTCACTTGACCAGAATTCTTATCACCCTTGGACTATTCCAATTAAAACAATCTATATATTTCCTGCTGAAAATCGGCAAAGAACATGCAACAGTAGATACATTTATCGAAGGAAATAATCGCTTAATAATAAAACATACTCGTTTGCATGTTCTGTTTTAAACATTCACAACGATATTATTTAATGGTTTTTATGTTATTCGTATTGAAATTTATTTTATATTCCTCTTCCAGGTCTGGAACGTTCTTCATGTATAGATTGAGCTACCTCTACTATACTTTCATAGGCATGACGGTTTGCATCATAACTGGAGCCATTGTTTCCTATTTTACTCAACCTAATGATCCTGCTATGGTAAGAAATTTTTAAATCCATCTACTTAATAATATTAGTTAGTTAGTTCTTGATTCTTTCTAAAAACTAGGAAAAGTTCACTATTTCATCAACATCATCATCATTGTCAGTCCATATTTGTCCACTGCTAAACATAGGCCTCAGTCATAGCACGTCATTGAGCCCGGTCGTTCGCTCGCGGTTGTCGCTAATATATAATATATTATTTAATAATTGATTGTTCACTATTTGGATAACTTCAATACAAATTGAATGTTATATTGGATTGTACCATATTTCAATTATAACATAAGTTTTACATACAGGCATTTAGCTACTATTATCTATGTATTCTGTGGTACAGGCTCAATTACCATGTTCTATCCTTTCAAAAATTTATCAAGCGTCGTGGTCAGTTATATCTCTAACAAATTATATAACCAGTTGATAAAATCTCACTCATGCATAATATTATATTAATACTAGCGGCCCGCCCCGGCTTCGCCCGTGGTACATATGAAAAATAGATGTTGGCCGATTCTCAGACTTACCCGATATGCACAGAAAATTTCATGAGAATCGGTCCACCCGTTTCGGAGGAGTATGCAGACTAACATTGTGACACGAGAATTTTATATATAAGATAATTACTTTATTACTTATTTTTTTATTGAATTTAGTTTATTTTACTTAAAAATCAAAATCAATGCAGGTTCACAGAGATCTGCTAACACCAGTTATCCATCGATTCTTACCAGCCCAAAGTCCGAACTGCAGACGACCACGGCTCACGCAACACGACATCGAGATACACGCTAGAGAAATGGAGCATTTGTGTAACCAAGCTGCTTTCATGGTAACCTTAATATTTTAAACTAATACTAGATTTCTAGTCAGATCTTTTATGGTATTATTATTATAGGTAGATGTCTATTGATATTTCTGTGGTACTTATAGGTCTGATGTTTTCATTAATTTGATATTTCATTCTCAATTCTTAACTTGTGGTTATTAGAATTGTTTATAAAGTTAAAATCTGCATCTCTCATCTGTAATATATTTCTAGAAAAATAAATTTACCATATTTTATTTTCTATAAGTACTTCACTATTCAACTAAACAGGGAGATTGTTTCCATCTGTATCTTGTATATATGTGTATATTTTTTGCAGGAGAATTATTAGGATTAGGCTTTTATTCAATAATTAATTTATTTTATTTTGATCTAAGCTTCTTAATATATAAGAATTTAATTTTAGAATCATATTGATCTGTTATATATTTAACATCTTATTCTTATATCTTATAGTTAACTGACTCTCTCTTGCTTTTATTAATATTTATATATTAACTTATTCCCTTCATTACATATCGTTTTCGTTTTTACATTACAGAGAGAGAACACAGCAGACATCGACCTCTTATCAAGGAAATCCAAAAAGAACCTCGTCCAATGACCATTCTTGATCTTTTCTTATCCATAACAGACTTTAGTTCTTAGGTTTCTCTTTAGTTACTTTAAAAGGAATCTCCTTTTGCACTTTGTTCTTGTATAAAACACTTCCTATGTCTTTTGTATTTGATCGTTGTTATTAAATATTACAATTTTGAATCTATTTTTATTTTTCATCTGAACTGTTGTCAACAGCTTTACGAACGTTTGGCTGCATTTGACGCAAATAATGAACAATATGAAGATGATTTGCCGCCTGTATTTAGTCATCGTTTTCGCCTAGAACAAATCCCAGAATCTACAAGTAAGCAAGATTTAGCAAGATCAGAGAACAGAGAAAAATTGTCTTAAATATTATTTATCAGAAATAGTGAATCAGTAAAAACTCTGTGAAATATAGTTCTATATATTTATTTACTATTAAAATGTGTTACAATAACATCAAGTGATACTTTATTTACAACAGCGTCATGAAAAAATATGCAATCTATTGGTATTTTTTCAAAATATTACGTAGCGGCGAACTGTGAATGCTAATCATTCTAATTACATAACAAAATAAACATCTAAGATCTTACATTTTTGGTCTCTAAGATAACAGCTATCCATAAACACTATAAAACTTACATAACAATAAAATTCGAATACAAAATTGAGATTCGTATTTTGTCATTTAGCATTAACTGTTCAAATTCATATTACAAAACATAATCTAACCATTAACACATAATAATACAAAAATAACTGAACTGAATTCTCTATCCTTACTTAATTTTCCATTTCTGGTAAATGTGATAATCTTAATTGTATGAAATCATAAAATAACATCAGTTACAATTGATTTGAATACCACAATCCATTGACATACAGCTAGAGAATTCAGGAGTATTGAGGTTTATTAAAATAAAGAGAAAAAGCCAGCTTACGAACTAGCTTATGGATAGCACCAAAATGGTGACTTCTAAAGAAATCGATTACAGTCCATACTGTTACTGCACTTCACTGGCTGGTAACCCCTCCGATCAGTACGAGTCACAGTTAAGACTTGAGCTCGTTTCTCCTGCAAGTACGTACGTTCACCGGGAAAAATACATTTAACTCGATGAGCGTAGCCAAGACAAGGAACATGGCGTACATGCCCAGACATGCCCGACCCACTGCGGCGTCCAGCTTGAACTTGTTAAACCAAAACGTCAGATATAAAAGCAGCAGCGTCGATAGCAACGATATAGCTGAGTACTCCAGTCCCATAGAGTTTATCTTCACCTAATAAAACAATCACACATGTACATAAAGCACGTTAAGAATTAAATGTCGCAATTGAAAAATCGTTATTTTATTTCCAGTTATGACGATGTCCTATTTTATATCTTGCAAAATAAAAGAAATTAGGTAAAAGGCAATGTCCAATCACTATCATTATTATTGTAATTTTATATAGAAGATGGTCACAACTGGAGATGGGCCCAAATTTGCCTTGCAGTTAATAGGTACAGTCGCTTAGCAGTAGAAAACGTTCGCATTAGACACTTGAAATTTTCTAACCCAATAATGTCCTGGCTCTGCCGGTGTGAGTGAAGCCTTGATCAGCCAGGGCAGGCCCAGACATAGGAGAATGTCGAAAGTATTTGATCCAATTGAGTTGCTGATACCCATAGATCCGTGACCTATAAAATTTATACATAAATGTACGTTACGAAATGTTTAGGCATGTAACGAATGCATAATTAATTACACACTTAGCTAAAACAGATAATTAATATCATAACATTTCGTGAAAATAACCGGTTAACCATTGACAATTTAATTAGTTCTAACCACAGCTCGTGAAATACGTATTGAATGTGCTTGTGAAAAAAATATGTGGTTTTCATTATTGAACGCTTAATGTTAAATGACATAAAATCTATTTCATCAATTAGAGGTAAACTAGTCTAACAACTGGGGCTTAAAATTGATACATTTGCGATCAATGTTTTAAGAAATAAACTTAAGAGATTATTACTAAATCCTAAACAATTACATGGAAGGAAGAATTTTATTACCTTGTTTAGCAACTATGACACTTGAAACAGCCTCAGGAACGGATGTACCAGCTGCCAAAAATGTGATACCCATCACTGAATCGGGTATCATGAGGGTGTCACCTATTAAGAATATAACCACGTTAGTACGGCATAATTAACAAAAGCTAACAGCACAAATTTTTAATTTAATTGATTAAAAAAATAAAAACACATAACATAATTCTAAACAACATGTTTTGCCAAGTTCTGTCAGTTAAAATCACAATAGTGTTTGTACTTAGGTTGTGTTAGGTCTAAAGATGTTAAATTGGCTATTTCTGATTTGTTCAGGATATCGTGGAACTTTACCTGCTTCTTTTTATATGAAAAGTTATGTTGTTGAGGTTGATTTTTGTCAAAATTATAACTTTTATTAATAAACGATTATTAAATAGAAAACTTACCAATGATTGTAATCATCCAAGCTACGATGTAGGATAAAGAACCGATCCAAACGATACACATAAGGAATGTTAAAGGAAACCAATTCTTAAAGCGTGGCTTCTCACAGTCTGGTATCGTGAAGAGAAACACTAAATGTATCGGCCAAGTAATAATCCATGTTGCCTATAAAACATATTGTAATAGTAATATAAAATGAATTGATGAAAAAATGGACATATGGATTAAGTGTAATGCATTTGCTGTTGATTAATAAATATTAGAAGCAAAATATATTTAAAACGTTATTTATATTCTAGTATGTTCCTTATTCTTTGAAATACTCAATATAATCAACTCTATTACTCGGATTATTGTTTCGGATTATACTTAAATAAATTTCATCTAAACTTAAATTTCCTGAATATTTTCAATTAATTGAAAATAAAGAAATTTTTTGAAGTCATTTGTCTAAACAATCCGTTAAAAACTTATTACAAAATCGCAAAAACAAGGTATCATATTCTGTACTCGTGTTTGTAAACGCTACAATGTATACCTTAGTGAGTTTACTTCTACCAGATGGCCACTTCCACAACGAATGCTCATTTTCATCTAGCGCTTCCTTATTAGTGTCAACATTTTGATTAACTTCATCTGAGTGGACAATCTCCATGTCACCAACATTAACGGTCGTATCATCGTTGACCTTGCCATCATCTATCGTCATTTTCTTATCACCGCTGTCTATAATGATTTGGCCAGCCTTTATATTACCATTGTGTTGATGATGTTCAATGATTAAATCACTTTTATTATTTGATTTATCTTTTTCATCTGCAATAAAGTTATGGGTGATTTTGGGAATGTGTGGTTAAATAGAAAGTAAAAATAGAATAACGAACCGATTTCAACTGCAACCGCGTTTTCGTTCTTTTCTTCGTCTGATTTTATCATGTTGGAAACACACTTCCAACTTCCTGAAATATTGTTTCCGATTAAATGTAAATGTAAAAGTTAAAAGTTTGAATGATACAATTAATCGATACAATACTTACTCTTAGCAAAGTTTTGTATGGACTTATCATAGTACATTATACAAATGTATACTCCGTATAAGAGGACCAGCAAGAACGCTTCGTACCATTGGACATACTCATCGTGCATGATGCAAATAAGTATTGAGACTGTGATACCGTATGCGAGACAGTCTCTCGTTAGAGGCCACCAATCTAATGGCACAACCTGTGGCGAAATAAATCAATGAAAAACTTATATTTGTTTGTACTGGAAAAATTGTTTAGGTATATAACACCAACATAAAGAATATATTCTTGACAATATTAATAATTCTGCTCGTTCGCTTAGGTATAACTTCAATAGAATGGTGCTAAGTTCATTATTAATCGATCGCCAATAAAAAGTAATTAAAAAGATACCGATCATAGACCGCAGTCTAGTTTTTGACGTTTCAACTACCCATAATCGACCATGCTCTAATGATCTTCAATTTCCAATTAAATAAAAAAAATTAAGTTGAAAATTACATAAATTTCATTACCATTCCCGCACCAATCCCACAGCAAGCGGCGACCGCAAGTATGTTAAACACAGCTGAACCTACGATGGTGCCTACACCAATGTCACCTTCTGTGATGAATGTACCAATCACATTCACGAACAGTTCTGGTGCAGATGTAGCAGCCGCCATGAATGTTGCACCGGCCACATCATTAGTCATATTTAGGGCTGTAACAATAACATATATTGGAAAAAACTATAAGCAGCAACCGTTAAGAATAGAATCTTAGTCAATATCCTTTTGGTAGAACAACTCTACTAGGGTAGAGAAGCTAGGAAAGTAGTATGTATGTTCTACCCAACCATCTACTTATAGTATCCAATGGTTGGTTTAATTCAATACAGTTCACTCAATTTATTAGTACCAAAATTCCTTCAAACGTTTTCAACTAATTGTAAATAATCCTAAAGCTTATTATACAAAAGGTCTGGTTTTCCAATCAAATCCTACAGTTTAGAAAACTTGGCCACTCCTACGTACCTGTGCATATTCTATCAACAGCTGGAACGAAGAACTTGTCACAGACCACGGCGAGAGCCAGGAAGAGGTAGATTGATATAAAGGCGTGGAGTACGATCGCGCCATGCTGCCTCTGCAGTTCCGTGAACAGGCCCGTCGGGAAGTCATCTATAGCGGGTGGTGTGCAGTTACGAATGTACCCATCTGGAACACAATGTTTCTCTATATACATATATAACGGAAAGAGTCATTGGTTACAGAACTAACTAATATCGATAGATAGATAGGAAACTACTCTTACTACTTCATCTTCTACTCCTACTTATAAAGCAAGAACGGCTGAACGAATTTTAATGATGTTGGTTATCTGGATTTGGATTAGAATCATTACTGAAAAACTATACTATAAAAAGGACTTCCAACTAGTTTTAAAATATAAAAATTTTGCATTTTCAACCAACTTCAAAAAAAGGAGGAGGTTATCAATTCGGCCGGTATGTTTTTTTTTTTTTTTTTATGTATGTACACCGATTACTCCGTGGTTTCTGAACCGATTTACGTGATTCTTTTTTTGTTCGATGCGGGATGGTGTCGAATTGGTCCCATAAAAATTTTATTCGGATAGGCCCAGTAGTTTTTATTTTATGAGCATTTTTGTCTGTATTTGTAAATGTTGCAAGTGCAAGTTTGAAGTCGGTTGTTTTTAACGCAGTTATTGACTTGTAGTTTTTAGGTTCTTACAAACTACAGAAAGTATTTTATCACAATCAGTGGATTCCATTAATCTGATGCCAGGGTCAATTGATACTCGAGTAGACGACATTTATCTTCCGCTAGAATCTAGATAAACAAGCACTGGAAAATACTCCACTCTACTATAAAGTAAATGTTTACGTGACTCTGCAGAAATATAGGGGAACATCATAATAATAGGCTACTCAACGCCGTTACTGCTACCTATGGTGATAGATCATAGAATGCAGAAAACTTTATTGATAATAAGATGTCATGCTCTGGTTCCCGTCGAGTTGAGTAAAATTAAAAAAGCACTAAAAGCCATTTTAATTTATAAACATCATAATTCGTGCCGGTTTCTTTAAGCACATATTTTATAAATACACATGCTATGTTAAAAATAGTATTTATATAACGTATTGACTTGTGCATTTATGTGCAACATTCAATTTTATTCAACAGCCAATGAAATATACAAGAGAATCACTTTGCCAAATGCAAGAAAGATAAGACAATAATATCATTGCCCTTTGTCGTTTCCAGTTTCTGCAGATTCACACTTCAATTAAGTAATTGATTGCAAATCAGCATGCACACTTATGAAACTGATAGTAATAATTTTCTTTTCTTTGTGTGTTTGTTTTTATTTGTGTCAAGCGTAAATTAATTACTAAGGAAACAATTGAATATTTCACGTAGGTAATTCAAAGATTAAGATCTGATTATATGCGTGTAATTTACGCATTTTTTGCCCCTGATTACACATGTAAAGATAATATTATATTGAATCTGAAATATTTATATGTAAACAGAACATGAAGCCAAAAACCATATTAAACGCAAAAATGATCTTAAGAACATTTTGGTGTGGCTGAAAATTTTATAAAACTTATTTTTCATAGTAATGAATGAAAATTCGACTAAAGTGTCATCTAATATTTTATTAGCCATTATTATTAAGTATCATAACCTATATCCCATATTTTTAAATAATTTTTAGAACGATTTTAGCTCTTTCAATTCTTTACAGGAGGGTAATGTTTTATAGTAGGTAGGTAGGTACTTTATATTTTGTACCTATTTTTGATAAAATACCTCAAAAGTTTGGTGTTTAGTTTTTCAATAGTTTGGTGATTGGTCTCCGAAATTTCAAATCTTTCGCTTTTCTCAACATTGCATTCAGCAAAATTGCGGAACAAACACTATATGAGTATATTATTATGACATTGTAGAGATTCTTTGCAAAAACTCAACGCGATGCATGCAACGGCTATAATTTACATAATTTATTCAAAAAAACACAAGAACAATTCCAGGAAATCTACTTATTCGTATGAATCATGCACATATTATATTATGGTTTATTAGGCGTTTAAAACGCGGGTTCAAAATTGTAAACGTTGAAGAAAGTGGAATGTATAGCATCTAGTTAAATTTAAATAATTGATAATAGTTTGTATGTAGCTAAGGTATGTACTATGGAACCTAGTTATATTTTGTCGTGTAAGTGGGTAACATCATTGTGAGAATAATTTAATTTTTTATTATTCGATAATTCGTTCTTTCATTTTTTGTATTATGACAATATTTTTATATTATTAATAATAATTTACGTTAGAAATTTAATTCAATACCTACATCAATAGGGTCATTAATTAATTGTAAGTGACATTCCAACAGCAACCTACATATAGCAATTGAAAAAAAAAGACGGGTTGCACTCCGGGAGTGCGTTGAGCATGTTTGATATTTTGGAACGTCACGTGTCCTGACGCGAGTTTAAGATTTTATACCCATTACAGAAAAATTGCTCAACGCCGCTAAAGAAGTTTTCACTTCAATAAAAAATAAATATTAACACAATATCTTACAATGACAATATTCAAGATTTCCTCTTTATTTGAAGTCGGCTAAAACATTTCCGGCTACAAATACCTGAAGAGCACTTTACGACATTGTAGGCCACTTTCGTTAAGCCTGTGGTTAAGCCTCGTTATTAACAACAAAGATAGCAGTGGAAAAATTATATCTATATTTTTATATTTTTACGCATATATGCATTTAATAATATTTTCTAGATGGGGATTAATGATTGATAAATTCTCAAGATAAAAATGGAATTTGAAGAGCTCGTGCCTCGGATTAATATGTTAGTTAATCTATGTCACAGATAATATTATAAATTACTAGATTCCCGCCCGCGGCTTCGCCCACGTTTTCAAAGGAAAACCCGCATAGATTCCGTTCCTGCGGGATTTCCGGGATAAAACCTATCCTATGTGTTAATCCAAGTTACCGTCTATATGTGTGCTAAATTTCATTGTAATCGGTTCAGTAGGTATTTGCGTGAAAGCGTAATAAACACACACACACATACTCACAAACTTTCGCATTTATAATATTAGTAGGATAGGATAATACCACAGACTAATAGATAATAATATACTACGTATATAATACGAATGTTTCTACCGTACCGTTTGTTCGTACCTATTTAAAGATTTTTCAAATTCAAATAAAGATTTTTTATTTATTTATTTAAAAGAAAGTCGTGAAACACTACTTATTGTATCTATCACAAAAAGGTGAATGTATTTGCTTCTTGGATTTGTGTCCGCTTGGATTACCATAATATTATATTTGACAAAATCTGATAAAACTCCGCGCAGAGCCTGAGCGAACAACTAGTTAATAATAATTATAAACAGAACATGAAGTCAAAAACCATGAAGCAAATAATTTTTCATCTATTAATAAGTTATTTTATTATCAACTAGCGGTCCGCCCCGGCTTTGCCCGCGGTACATGTTTACGTTTTCTCTACATAAGAACCATCCTCGTACTTCAAGGAATATAATAAAAAAAGAATTATCGTAATCGGTTCAGCCGTTCTCGAGTTCTGCGCTTACCAACACATTTTGCGATTCATTTTTATATTTATGATGAAGAAGATTAATAAGTGTCACTCAATAATAATATCTACCTAATTCATACATTCTTAAAATTACTGCATGTTTATTGGGATTTTTTTTAATTCTTCAAAGAGGTTTAATTTTAATTTATTTAGACCAAATATATATTACAAAATTAATCAATCCTCTCATTCAAATAAAAACTGTAAACAGAATGAGCTAATTATAAGTTGAACTATAGTACTAAATTGAGTAAGGTCAGCCGCTCTTCATTGCCATAGGTTAGTAGCATATTGAATTCATAGCTATTATTTTTTACCGTCTATTAAAGTACGGTCTATAGAATTTCCTTTAAATTTGTTTTGAACCGTTTTTTTTTTCGTTTTTTCGCCGTCATTAATCGTGTATAGTACCTATAGACTACAGGCCCATGTTGGAAAAATTATGGAAATAATATATTCAATTATTATATAAAATAAAATAATAAGGAAGTGTATATGGGTCATTTGAACCACCAGGTGACCTATTTAGAACGATATAAGAGCATAAAATAATAAGATTCACCTGACCTAACCTGAGTGCTTCGAAAGTACAGGTAGAGATTTTTTCCCCTTGTCTCCATGATTTTTGTATGGCGTTGCGGAATAATGGATTAAAAGCAGTATTGAAATAGTATGACACAGATGCCGTACAAAATGAAATGACCAAATTTACCCCGGCAATTGTAGGAAAATAAAAATAAATTCTGAAATACAAAAAGTACTGCATGAATTTATTTTAAATTTGATACAAAGATAGCTTGAGACCTGAGGAAGGACATAGGCTAGGTTTAATCCGGGAAATCCCACTGGAAAGGGAACTATGCGAGTTTTTCTTTGAAAACGCGGACGGAAAGCTAATTAATAACATAGATTGATTTGTATGTAAAAAAAACAATTACATACATTTATAAATTTATATAATATAGCATTTGAATGCTATAAAACCAAAAATATCAAATTCTACTTACATTAATTAACCTATGGTAGGTATCTAGGTACCTACTTTAGGTAAACCCTGTGGTGTTCAATATTTTAATTTTGCGATTCAAAAGTTCTTTATAACTCGACTTGAATGAATAAATGTTGTTTTAAGAACTTTAACCTTTTAATTTATGTATTAACCTTTAAAATTAAGACTTAACAAACACTGTCGGAGGTCAATGACGCTTATTTGTCCTTAATTATTATTTTATGATCCGAATTCGGAATCAATTCTTTATGAATACATTTGTAAAAAAAATACGTGTGGTATGGGCTGTATAACAACGAAATATTTTTCAAATCGGACCAGTAGTTTCTAAGATTAGTGCATTCACACAAAAAAGCAAACTCTTCAGCTTTAAGTATGGATTAAATGTTTGACGTCGATGTCTGTGGCGTCGTAGCTCCCAATTAGATAAACCGATTACAATGTTTCTTTTTTCATTTGAAAATCAGTTCATTTACGGTACTTTCTTAGAAATGTTTGATGATAATCGATCTATAATGGCCGCCGCTACAAAATAATTAGATATTGTTTCACAACTTCTTCAATATGGCTACCTATCGGCTATCAAACGAAAAGGCTTGATTTATAAAACACAAACTAGTACAAATTTCAAAGTCAAGATGGCCGACATACATTTTTAATTGAAGTATGATACTCGATGTGTATACTCGATTGATAGTTTCACGCGTGCCAGTAAAGGTAATCGTTAAATAACAATTAATATTAGATTATTTATTAGACCCGGGGTTTTTCACACGATTTTATTAGCTTCATCTCTATGTATGTAACATGTATGTAACTGACGCCTTTAGACTCAATGTTGACCCTCGTTAAATGGACGGATTTAATTCAAACTTTGTACACGTATCAAGAATCGGTGACAATACAATAACTTCATGAATTTATGCCATGTTTATGCATGTTTTTAAGTTCTTTTTTTTGTTAATTTTTTAATTAAGTATATATAAAATATTTCGTATAAGTAAGGTACGTGTGCATTTTCTATTCGCTCGATATATGTATTTTATTGGGAATAATAACTAATGTTTATCTTAATTTCTAATACGATAAAATCTTTATCTGTGGAAATAATAATAAGAAAATTTCCTATCAATATAATCTATAATTCTTTACTTATTAGAAATGGTATCTTTTCAAAGCTATAAATTATATAATATTTATATTTTATAGAAGAAGACTTTTGAGAAGAATGGATAATGCATTTATTTATTTATTTATTTAAATACTTTATTGTACTGCCAACAAAAAAAACTTACAAAAAGAAAACTTATACTAAAAGAAGACACAGCACAGATGGCGGCCTTATCACTTATAAGTGATTTCTTCCAGGCAACCAACTGAAGATGGGATAACATAATAGAAAAAAGGAGGTGGGTAAAAAGTAAACGCAATAATTATGTAATATAAAAACATTTAAGGAATAGAGAATACCTACCTTTTTTATTTTTTTATTTTTAAATGTGGGGAAATCTTCTAAAGACACCCACGCCCCCCAGGGAAGGAGGATTCTTACCGACTTAGTAACTTGGAAGTTGAATTAAAACATAGGATAGGTTTTATCCCGGAAATCCCACGGGAACGGGAACTATGCGGGTTTTTCTGTGAAAACGGGGGCGAAGCCGCAGGCGGAAAGCTAGTACATACTACATACATAGTAGGTGTAGGTACCTATTTAGGTTAATTTAGAAACAATTACTTCCACCATAAGTACCTAAAATTGAAACCTTAATAAATTTTATACACTATACGTACAAAGAGGTACTACGTAAATTTAGTTTTTCAAACTGTCACAAAGCTCCAACGCAGTAACCCAAGTACAATAATCCTACAGCCTACAGTGCCAAATCCGAACCAGTCTCCAATCATTACACTAGCTTTCCGTTCGCGGTCGCCCGAGCTATCTAAAACCTAATAAGTTATACAAAAACCTTCTTGAATCACCCTATCACGACGGAAAGCGCCTTGTGTATACTGTGTTGTGATAATCATATACAAAATCAACCTAATATAAACCGCGCAAATCGCTTACAACTAAAGTCAAATAGCAGCTCATTGCTTCCATTGCGTCGAGTGCGTGTCGGAGCTAGTTGGCACATCATCAAATGCACTAGAAGGAAATTGACTGATCAAAAGCGACGGAAGTCCATATTAGCTGATATCGAGTTCTTTCTATCGTTGGTATTCTACGTATTATCGATGCACGCTTGCAATGAATAACCGCCTATTTGGTCATCGATTTTTTACACCAGTCTTCGCCTAGGTTAATAAAAAATATATTATAGCCAGCGTCAGGTATAATATAGCTTACTGTTGGTGTCGATATTTTTTGAGTTACATTCGTTTTTATTTTAGACCACGCGTAACAAACAAGCAATCAAATCTTTCATCTGAACTGAGACTATAAAACTCTATTTTGTGTAGTCGAGTTAAGAAATAGCTTTTCGTATTTGGTGGTCTATCACCTACGTATTATTACTTTTTGAGATTTTTAAGCTATTGCATAGCTTCTATCGCGGGCCTTGAGCGCGGGGACCGAATCCAGAAATTTAGTAACGAAAAACCTCACGCTCCTCACTCCGACGGGCTCGGAGGTGTGGCTTGAAGGCATGCTATGCAATAGCTTTACCGCGGCAGTCCCCGAGTGCTGTTTTGATAAAAGGTAGCCTAGTATGTTCTTTCTAAGGGTCTAAAGGTTGTCTGTGCCAAACTTCATCAAAATCAGTTGAGAGGTATAAGCGGGAAAACGTTCCAGACAGACAGAGTTACTTTCGCATTTATAATATTAAGTAGGGATATTTACATAGTCTGTTGCCTCTTCCTATGAATAAATACTAATGTACTCCTTTATTTATTGAATTTATTATAAATATTAATTTATGAAAAAAGAAAAATTATTAAAATGAATATTAAATACTCATCTTATTAATTCCTTAAAACTACGAATACGTTTCACGCGTTATTCTTCTAAGCAGTTTAAAAGCTCAAAAATTATAAACAAAGCACACGCCTCCTCGTTTTTTCTTAGTTTCAAACATGTTACAAAAACAGAATCAAAAAAAAGATACATAGTTAAAAGATGATTAAGTATGATTTGTTTTAAATAATTTAGTTCTCGTTGTTCCATATTGAGTGTTGTGCCTGAGGGCAGAACACGGTTAAAACTCAATTAGTTAAAAAACATTATAATATTCTCTAGTATATTTACGTGATCACAAAAAGTATTTTCTTATTATTTTTAGTTTCCTAGTCATTATCTTAATATATATAAATCTCGTGTCACAATATTTGTCCTCAATGAACTCCTAAACCACTTAACCGATTATAATAAAATTCGCACACCATGTGCAGTTCTTCCCAACTTGAGAGATAGGTGGATAGGATAGTAATTTAAACATGTAGGTACCACGGGCGAGGCCGGGGCGGACCGCTAGTATCTACATTATAAAGCTTAAGTTTGTTTGCTTGAATTAAAATCGTTAATCTCGTCAAATACTTGTCGAATTTGAAAAATTATTTCAGTGTTTGATAACCAATTTATAATTATAAGCTATTGGTTGTATATCATCACGGTAAGACCAATAGGAGTGGAGTAATACGGGTAAAACCACGAGCCAAAGCTAGTTTATTTTAAATGTGAATGTACATAATATTGTGCCTTATTGATATGAATGAAAAATATACGCAAAGCCAGCTACAAAACATATATTAAGCTTGAAGATCTAACATTGAAGTAGATTGGATAAATATAAGTAGGCGTTATGATAAGGTAGCTCAATGCGCAGTTCATTTTAGCAGTCCTAATTTAATTTGAGACATAATACGTACAATAACATTTGTAAGAATCTATATTACCGTATTAACTACTGAATTGATAAAGAATATTATTAGAAACAATTTATTGATTCACGTTTGCATACGGCTCAAGAATGACAATTTCCATTTTATTCTTTTGGTAGTTTTTTAATCAATATAATTATAATGCTTAAATTAAAAGCTGTATTATTTTATCTTAATTCATCGTATCTGTTTACAAGAATTAAAAGGTTACGCCAATGTATATTTAAAATAATTTTACTTAAATATCTAAGCTATTATTAATTATTTATATGAATCATTCTTCTGATTAATATTTTACGCTTTTACAATACAATTTAGATAAACTTTTTGAAATATCAAATGTACGTATTGCAAATTTAAATTTAATGAAAAGCAATTAATAAAATAAGTAGGCAATATATTTTATTTATAGCGCAAGAATTAAAACTATAATGGCAAACGAACGCTCTCTACCAATTTATAGAATTTCATATTATTTGTATGCTCATCATAATAATTACATAGTAAATTGGTCATTAAAAAGTGATAAATATTATTTACTCAATGAATATCATAATTATTATAACTTTATATAAACAAAGTAAAATACGTTATGCAAATTTAATTTCAACAAAATACCATCATACATTGAACCGGTATAATAATGACCGAAGGATGAACATCTACAAATCACCTAAATATTTTTTAAAAAGGTTATTCAAACCAGTAACAAAGATTCTGAGAAAATGTCATATTATAGAGGACGACTCCTACCAGTGTAGACAACCGAAAAACAATTAACGTAGTCTATAATTCGTAATAAGTAATAACCATTACTTTTTACCAATAAAACAAATAGACTTGTAAATAAAGACATTTTCGCGCGCTTTTGTTTTACAACAAGCTGTCAAAATGACATTTCACGCATATACGACCGCCATGCTTGTAATTATTTACAACTTTACAATCTTACAATCAAGCGATAATATAAAACCGTTGTATGAAAGAAAACATCGTACACCGATATTTCTGTATACAATAAGAGTCCAAGATGTATACGTATCGATAACAAGACCTTTTGTAACTTCAATAAGATCACTTTAGTAAAGTCTCGGGATTGAAGAGACTAAGTTCATCGCTCTAGATTGAGTTGTGCCTTGTCATAATAATATTATATCCTGCAATGGACTTTGGATACTAATATGGCGAATCATAATAACTTTCTTTGGACTTATGTTTTTCAAGAAGGAGAGAATAGTGAAGTCGTTCGTATACGTGCTTTGCAGGAGGTAAATATAATATTTTTTGGATTCAATGTACTGTTAAAAAATAGGTTTTATAACCTAAGCAACTAGCGACATCTTGAGTTGAGTGGTATCGCTTCATATTCAATAAGTATGAATGTTATGATAAAAATTCGCGTTTTAAAATTACTTGACAAATGCATTTTGTAATTAATGATACACCTTTTTAATGTTATTTACTTACAACATTAATTACTCATTAAACTTACTTGAACTAATTAATTTGTCATTTAAGTTTTGTCATTTGTCAATTACAAAATGCATAGTAGGTAGTCAAATCTATATCATATTTCTAAAACAATCTAAAAGACTGTAAAACATAGGTTTTTCTGAATTATAAGAAATGTTATCAGTTTTTCAAATTACGAAAAACTGCGTACATGCGTATATACACGTACTCGTGAACCGCAAACTTGACCGATCTTGGAAACAGTGCGCCCACGCACAAATTTACCTTCAGCTAAATGTCAAACGCAAACGGGCACAATTAGACAGGCAAGTGAATACTTTGATTTGATTTTAGGCACTCGATGCTCACGTGAACCAGTCAACCTTGTGAGTCCTGCTTGAATCGCGACAATTGTCAATTGTTACACCGGATGAATAAGATAGCATGCCTCCCCCTAGCTATGTTTGGATCGACGATCGAAGGAAAAATTCTAGCTCCGAGAACTTGCACAACACATGTGGGGGAACTTTTAGTGATAGAAATAATAGTTAAGATTCCTTTTGGGCTTGGGCAAAGTTTGAATTCTGTTTAAGGATTTGGTACATGATCGTTTAAAAGCTAACAATTGATTGGTCTATTAATGTTATTTTCACATTTAGATACTTATATTGGCCCAATTGAAATATCTCATTATTTCTTTAATTAAATTAATAATATATCTGAAAAAAAAGACATTTTAAAATGACTAAATCGAACGCAAAGCCAATTCGAGCAACATCAATTACGACTTTCAACAATACCTCAACGGCGTCTAAAAATAGGGACCTATCAGGATCTATTAGCATTCATCATACCATCCCATCTAATCGCTTATTAAAACAAATCTTTCCAGAAGGTTAAGCGCGAAGGTGCGGTGTCCAACAGGCCATTGTGAGCCACGCCCGTTCGTTCGATACGTACCTGCGGCAGCTGGCCCCATACTTACGGTCCACCATCACTTCACCGAAACACAAACACCTTTCCTTTCCTTTCACATCACCTGCGGTTCACCACGGAATATGCGTACCTCTGTCTGAGGCAGTCATTGTCGTTGTCACTGACGTCCTGGGGCGTCACACTCGTCCAAATGCCGACGCTCGACGATACATAATGGACACAGCTCGTCAAAAGAAGAATACGGCCAATTATTTTCATACAATGTATACGTCGGCACTCGGTCTGCGCAAGCGACTCTCTGCTTCAGAGTCGTACGAATTGGTATTAATTGTATCGAATTAAGGACCAATAGCCGTTGAATTGATGGTACGGTAATCGAATTTGTGGCTTTATTTATGATCGTGATACGGTTTATTTTAATGTTGTATGGTTTTTGAATGGTTTATTCGAAGGTTGACTGTACTGTCTTAAATTGTAGGTTCGCTGTTGACCATGGGAAATTCAATTGCTAGAATGAACCTTATCTGTTGTAGTTGAAATAGCTTGTTACTGTACATCTTTTGTTAAGGTAAGTGGGATCGTTTTTGAAGTTATTTTTTTTTTCTACGATAGGTAGAATTACTACTGGTTATAGATGTGACAACTATTATGTTACACAATTAATTTATTTAAATTTCTATAAAATAGTCCTACAATGCTTACATTTTCGAAGTTGATTTACAAGAATTCCAATAAACGACGAAAGTTTTTCATATCTTATAGTTTTTAAGATAAGGGTCAAAACTGCACATAAAAATGTGCAGTTTTGACCCTTATCTTATTTATTTATAAAGTTTAAATAACAGTACTTATACAAAAACGTGATTTTATATTCTTACCTTGTCTATCAACCTGTTTGTAATAACTGGTTTTGTTATACGTCAATAGTTTTATGAGATTAGCTGATGTTTCCATGATTCATTATATAAATTGTTTATCAAGAAAAAAATAATTTCATATTTGATTTCTTGTTTCAATTTTTTAAAACAACTAAATTTAGAAAGATTGATTGAAGAATTATGGTATAGGTTATATAGGTTCAGTATAAAAGTATAACAATTTGAATTTTTAAAAAAATACAGGCGGATCGTTGATAATAATCAATACAGTACAAACACATATAAGTATCATGGTTGTAATTTATTGATCTTCATGATATTTTTTCAGTGAGTTATTTGAGAACGTCTTCTTTTTATTATGGAATTATTTTTGCCTATTAATGGGCGCGCGGCCAAAGTAATGGGCGAAAGTTAGTAAGCAAGTAATGAATGTTTAGGTACGTAATGATTGCATTACACTAATTACTTTTAATGAGGACTTTTATCAATAATTAGAAATTAGGCTTATCACAAATTATACATTCTTAAACCGGATTACGGATACGACTTATTTTTACGTATAATATACTGTAGTGTACCTACTGTAATGTACAAAATTTTCAATTATGAAAAAAAAATATAGCTATATATTAAAATAATATTTTTTTGTTTAGTATACCTATATTTTTTTGCTTATTTCACTATTAAGTGATATCCACCTACTATCCATAAATCTGTATCGGATTGCTTTATCGATATAAAAAAACATACCTAATAAAATAATACATAATATACTTAAGTTAATTTCTATATCTCTATAACATAACATTCTCGTGTAACAATGCTAGCATATCTACTCCTCCGGAACGGCTGTTCCGATTGTCATGAAATTTTATGTGCATTAGTGAGATTCTGAGAATCGGCCAACATCTATTTTTCATGCCCCTAAGGGATAAGAGTAAGGCAGCAACGTTTGCCGGGACAGCTGATTATAATAGGAAAAGAACAACATCATGTATTACAGCGATATAGAATTCTCAATCTGTGTTCCCCGACGAGTACAATATGGGAGTCTTCAAGCGTAGAGTGAACGGCCCCCCTATAGTCAAGTGGCTTTCTGTTAGCGTAGCGTTCAATAGAGTAGACTACGAATGTATGAGATTGACGTAACCTGTAGATACGTTTATCTACAGCCTACGTCAATCTCATACATTCGTAGTCTATTCTATTGAACGCTACGCTAACAGAAAGCCACTTGACTAGGGGGGCTGGTACCTACTAGGGAAGCGCGTACCTACTTAGGCCACATCTTAGCTTTCCATCAGGCGAGATTGTGGTCAAGCGCTTCCCTATCTACGATCATTAAAAAAAAGGTGTGTGGCACTCGGGGACTTCCGCGGTAAAGCTATTGCATGCTATGCCTTCAAGTCACACCTCCGCGCCCGTCGGAGTGAATAGCGTGAGGTTTTTCGTTACTAAATTTCTGGTTTCGGTCCCCGCGCTCAAGGACCACGATAGAAGCTATGCAATAGCTTAAAAATCTCTACATTATTTGTACGTGAAGTGAAGCCCAAAGTTAAGTACGCAAAACAAAGGTAAAATAATACTGACTGTATTAAATTACAAAATCTCACAGGCAAAGCGTGCTACAGTGACCCTAATTAGAGAGTGACACACGGATTGAACCAAGAAGATAATTAATGCAATTGACGCGTGCCCGTTGTTTCTTAGCCCGAGGATATAGACCGGACTCTCAGTGGAGTTTCGTTTGCAAAAATAGCGGACCTAAATCTGACTTCTGATATATATTGTATAGATCCCAGACATCCTATAGACAGATGTTGCCAACCAGTTTTGTGGTCCCCCTCTCCC
>CAJQZN010036825.1:858-11913 GCA_907164685.1 Colias eurytheme | reverse complement strand
GTACAATTCTATGAGTATACAATTATATTGTAGTCAATCATTGTTACACATATAAACAGTAAATATCACCACTGATTCACTTTCGATTTCTCCCATCGTCACCAAATTACCATAAGAATTCAAAACTGAGATTCTTGTACATTATTACCTCAACAGTCACGTACTGTCACGACGTGACGCGCCTACCGTCTCTCTTCCTACATAAGTAATTAGGTATTATTTGTTAGTAACACGTGTTATTTCTTGTATCGATAATAAGTCTGGTTTACAAGCAATAAAGATTATTATCATTGTTGCTAATGAGGCTGGCTTATCAGTGAGGTAAGTATAGGAATGGTGGTATTGAAAAATAATGTACGTTGATTGAAGGTACGTTGGTACTGTACACTTTCTAAATTATATAGTTTTTTGGGTATTATTGGTAATATCAATAATGCTTTCACTATGGTCACCGCTACCGGTAAACTATTATAAATGAAACTATATTTTTATTGTGCTTTCGAAATGTGAATATGATAAAAAATAATTGAATGTGATTCTCTTTCTAACTTGACATCCTGATCAGCGCAATCTTTATGATAAGAAATCAAAACAAATAATAACATTAAAAAGTGGAGAAACCAGTAAATGATTAAATAATAAAATCTAAGATTATATCAGTGAATTAAATAAACAAATAAATTGCAAAAACGAATACACAGACATTTGCGTACATACTAGGAAGTTACGGCCATTCAACAAGTCGGCGAGTTGTTTTGCAATTAATTGTTATTATATTTTAATCCGTGTTTATCACACCAGAACTCATTGATAAGCGAATTGAATAAAGTACGGTAACGCTAACAGTTCCGCGGGCGTATTGTTTGCGTTCCGGGTGTAGTGACAAAGGATCAAAATAATGGCATGCATACATGAATTTTATGAGTAATGAGACCAACTCGTTTGAAATACCTTGTAAGTGGAATTGCGTCATGTCTGTTTTATTGGTGTAGATTTTTGTTTTATTGACGTCGTTTATCCCGTCATACGTGACGTGTAAAAACGTAAGATTACAATTTATGCAATAGAAAACGAGCTTAGATCTATTCTACGAAATTATGTATTAATTTTTTTGCTGTTGTCATAAAACTCGCCAGGGAACCACACATTTTTTCACATATGGCTACGCAACGCACGTTCTTTCGTACCAAAAAATATCAAACATCATCGCAGAAAAGTAAACCGTCTTTCGAGCGTAAAACAGCAATCTGCACACAGTGACACACACTAGCCTACTTTCGTTGATAAATAAATCACAACACGAGCATTGTCTATACTCTATATAATTAATGGGAAAGAAAGCGTGGCGGTGACGGGTGACCCGCATGTGATAATCAGCTTTACCTGTGCGACAGACCTACTTCCCGTGATCTGTGGTTTTTATACAATTAATGTGTTTATATAAAGCCTAGCATGTGGGTTAAAGTGTAAGTTCAGTTTATGAAGGTACAGTACACAAACATCGTACGATCGCAGAAAACAATTTTAGGGATTGGCGGGGCGTTAAGGGACCTGTGAGCACCCGCACTCGCACCTGCACCTAACTTCCGAACCGCCATTAAGTTTGAATCGAACTGTAATGTATTTTGAAATATGTACTTTGAAATATGTTCTTTATGCTGACTTTACGAATAACTTTATTGTGAAAATGCTTTTTTAAATGTATCCGGAATGGTTGTTTAATTAATAAAGATACAGTGTTTACTGTACAATGTAAAAAAATAAAGATATGTTGGTAATATGACTGATTCATTCATAATATTGAGATGGATTTGCAATTTTTATTTATATTTAATTGTTATGGCCTCGAAAAGACTAATCGTATTAAAAATTCTGGAGTAAATGTCGCATATTAATGATTTGTACAATTTGTGTCAACTGATAAAGAAAATATCGAACAGACAATTACCCACTTTGTCAGCCTACATTAAAATACTTGTACCATTTATTAGTGTCTTTAGTTCAAAAGTGGGAAGTCATTATAGCACTTAGATTAAGGCACATGTTTTACAAAGAAACAACGATGTCTAGACTGCAGTACAAAGGTATTCAATTACAATTGAATGTATAATGAACCTTGACTCTACGCTCGTCGTAAAATAACTAGCTTCTTGTCAAATATTTGCAAATAAAGGCAAAGATCTAGGAAAACGGTGTGGGTTACGGAAGGAACAATTCGTCCTTTGGGAAAGGGAGGAACTTCGACACTTTATTTTTGCGATTCAAAGAAATATATCTCTTCAATGGTCTAATGACGTCACTTAATAATATAATTGGTTGCTTTTAAATTGTTTTTACTGGAAACTGACAAATTTACTATAAATGGCTCAGTGATCTAAGATTTAATTTGCCCTTGAAATCGTGCGGGTATTGTAGAAGGGATTGCGAAATGTTTAAAATGCTTTAAAATGTTTCTAAATGAATGCCTAAACCGTCAGTAATTTATAATTGTTTTGACTCTTAATCATTGCATTAATCAACATTGTGCCTCTTGCCTTTCAAGTCGACCTTGATTGCAATGGTGTCGCAAACTGCTGAAATATCTTCAAATTAACTTTTGAATTTATATTTGCATTTATGTGCAAGGCTTCTTTGATATGTAGGTAATCCATTGAATAATGTTGCACTTTTTATTTTATTCACGATAATATTGTAAATGTAGGCAAGTGGCAACACTAGTAGGACAATGTGATTAGGTCCATTGACATCTAAAAGCTAGGGCTGCCTGCGTGTAATTAAATGCGCATTTCAAATTAGAATTTTATATTATACGATGTCGTTTGTTCTTGATTCACTTGGCCTATGTAACAGAGTTGTTCATCTGTTTGTAAGTGTATGCAGTTTTAATGCATTGGGTTATACAATGTGTTTAAGTAGCAGCCCTGCTGGGGGATTATGCCAGCCTCTCATTAGTGCAGAAGCCCTTGTGATGCAAGCGAGACGTAACTGTAATAATATTATGTTTACATTTTATTTTTCTTCAGTAACTACTTGTCATACACATTTCATCAGTTTGGAAGGGATATAGAAGTAATTGACGGATACAACAAATGTCGTCATTTATTTTATTAGTATCCTTTGGGTATCGAATCCATAATAACTCGTTTAAAACGCTCACGTTTCCTCAGCATTACCACGATATAATTTCTCAATTTATATTCATGAAAGTGGACTAAATTAAGAGAGCTCTAGGAAATGCTAAACTTAGAAATTAGTTCGTTTACCTTCCTCGACAGGATTTTCTCTGTAACTACGACCATATGTTGCGCTAGCTTAAAATAAATCGTTAGATGATGAACACATTTCCTTTTTAGAGATGATCTGGTTGAAGTGACGCCAACACGAATTTGATAAATATCCTTATCGAGAGACGAGATCGCGATATATGGAATTGAAGAATTTGCTTGAAATATGTAGGTTCTGATGTAACTTATAACTTTAAAATGTTTAAAGTTAAAGGATCTACTTGACTTTAGCAAATATTACAGTAATGATAGAAATTTGAGTCAATTCCGATACAAGCATTTATAGTTTTGTCAGTATGTCGAACAAACTGCGTCATAGATGAATAACGATAACTTTAGGAATTATATTATGCAGAAATCCGCCCAAATATGAAAACGTTTCTACGTGTTTTCGTGGAAGGCGGAGTGTTTATTCAATGTCGCAATCACAATTTTAACTATTTATTATGAATACGTATTGATTCCCATCTTCCTCGTACCAAAATTGATCTATTCCCAGGCTGAGGCTCAAAAACCTTCTTCTATTTAGCACGGATTCAACATAGTAATTCCACATAGTACCTGATCTGTTGCATTAAGTATAATTTCGAGACATTCTTAGATTTTTCTTGTGTCGAATAAAACTGTAACGTCCCACAAACCATTTCAGCGCGGCCGTTACCCCACCAAGATGTCGAAGAAGCCGGCGGCGCAGCCCACGCTGCACAAGGTGATCATGGTGGGCTCCGGCGGCGTCGGCAAGTCGGCGCTCACATTGCAGTTCATGTATGACGAATTCGTGGAGGACTACGAGCCAACCAAGGCGGACAGTTATAGGAAGAAGGTATGTGGCTAGTGTAGGGTGGAATTTATGGATCAATTAGCTCAAATATTTCTTGATATTCCGAGATATTTTGCTTAGAATGTGACTGTAAAAGTACTGAAACATTGCATATCATTGAGAATTTTTAGAATTGTATGCTGGGACAAAATTGATATTCGTCAGAAGCAGCCGTCTTCTATATCCTGCTTATTTTGATAAGCAAATCTGGAGGCAAATTTTGAATTGTACCGACACAAGGTATAGCTAGTCAAACCGGCAGTCATCAATTTGCAGGTAGTGCTGGACGGCGAGGAGGTGCAGATCGACATCCTCGACACGGCGGGGCAGGAGGACTACGCGGCGATCCGCGACAACTACTTCCGGTCCGGCGAGGGGTTCCTGTGTGTGTTCTCCATCACGGAGCCGGAGAGCTTCGATGCCACGCAGGAGTTCCGGTAAGTTTGCTTATCACAGACTTCCCAATACTTTGCCTTCTTTTTTTATGGTAATGACGAGTATAATACTAAATTGTTTCATATGTTTTCCAGCGAGCAGATCCTGCGCGTGAAGAACGACGAGAACATCCCGTTCCTGCTGGTGGGCAACAAGTCGGACCTGGCGGACAAGCGGCGCGTGCCGCTGGACGCGTGCCGCGAGCGCGCCGCCGCCTGGCAGGTGCCCTACGTCGAGACCTCCGCCAAGACGCGCGACAACGTCGACAAGGTGCGCATACACACACACACACACACACACACACACACACATACAAGCGAGATATACAATCATGCACTCACACGAACACACCACGCCAGACAAGTGATATATACAATCATACGCACATGCCCGCACGCTGTGCGGGCACGCATACACACATACACTTCCGGCCAAAAACAAACCTTCCCTATATACATACACTATAAGGTCACTCCAAACATACATGACATATTCCATGCTCACTATTGACACTACAACCACGCACATACACATACTTTCCATGCACACACATAATACAGTATATGTATATGGGCCAAGTGATAAATACACGTAATTGTTCATTATGAATAAACTCTAGCACTTGAAAAAATACTATATTTATTACTTGGTCATTAATTGAAATAAGAATACAATATCTCTTTATCTGATAAGTAATTTAATTGATACTAGAAACTTAAGATGCTTAGCAAAATTTTTAAACTACCATCATAAATAATAGTAATAAATCAAGATTATTATCATTACTTTTAATGGTTCCATTGTAGTTGCATTGAGCAAGTATGCTCTAACTGCTAACAGACCATTGCGTCAATTTGGTTGACAATGTATCGTCTGGTGATGGAAGCTTTTCTTATTTACATAAAATAATCGTTAAGTGTGGTCAGTATTGCCTAACTGTTTAAATAAGACTATTACTTCATGTTATTGATTCAACTTTACATTATTATTTAATCGATCTTACAATATCTGATGTTTATCCTTATATTTAAAATAATGATGTACTTGGCCACTCTTAACGATTACGTCTTATATAACTTGACAAAAAAATCGTAAATTATTATTTTTGAATCCCTGGTGAATGGAGACGTGTCAAAATAAAACGTCTATTTGTTAAATACCCCATTGTTTGCCCCAATATGTTCACACAAGCTTGCGACCCGCACAGCTCTGCTCGGCTGTACCGCTTTGTTTCTGTTGCGTTCCCGGCCAAGTAGCGCTGTGCTGTTGCGTTGTCTCTGGTTTATATTTAGTGCGCTCTATAGCCCGTCTTGTACACTACGCATAGTATTTTGATGCACCTAGCATAGATTAGATCGATAGAAAGTACTTTTTAGTATGCAAAATTTTGTTGGCAAAAATATGCCCAAACTTAAAGGTAAATTGCCAAGTTTTCGGGAAGTAAGGAAAATATATTTAAATGCAAAAAAAATATGCGGATCGAATTCTATCTATTAACAGAACATTTTGCGCTAATTATTTACCACTTCAAACATAAAATTTTAAGTAATACGTGTCCAAATAAATCGTCGCGTGAAAGTCGCAATGCGTAGAACAAGACGTGCTATGAGTGCACAATGTTGTGTGTGTGTGTGTGTCCGCTTACCCGTGTGTGGTGTGCAGGTGTTCTTTGACCTGATGCGTGAGATCCGCTCGCGCAAGTCGGACGACAGTCGCGCGACCAACGGCGACGTGCGCGGCAAAAAGCGCAGGAAAATCAAGTGCGCCATCTTGTAGTGCGCCCGTTACCATGGAAACCGCCTAGCAACTAAGTCTTAGCGTCCTGCGGATAAGGGTCATTGTCGAAACGTTGTATAGTTCAACCCGCTGTGCATTGTAACCGCTTGAGATACCGGTGCACGCAGAATTAACGAGTATCACGTTACGAATAAAGGCGATAATCGCCTGCGGATATTTTCATCGAACATTTATAAATCTTTTGATATTATCGACTAGACTGTTTTGCTTTGGAAACGTGCGGATGGCCCGCGTTCGATGGGTTTAATTAGTATGAATGTCGCCGTGTGTTGGTGACTCGGTGTTGTGCAGTGTCGGCTAGAACGTTATGTGTGTTTTGGTGCTGGTGGGATACTGTTCCTAATGCAGTGCGTGGAAGCTTGAAATTACAATCGAGGCATTAAAAAACGTGCAATAGTTAATAATTTGCTAAATTTTAAAGTTTTGTGGGTTTTAAAAATATGTACGCGAATTAAAGAATTTTGCTGTTGCACATTTTGGAGAGTAAGAAACCAAGTAATTTTTATAGTGTTGTCATTTCAAGGTTTCCACGCGAATGTGCGGACAGAATTGAAAACATTTTTTATATTAACGCAACGCTTGCGCGATTTATATGTACCATAGACTCGTGTAGCGATGTAAACAGTTGTCACAGAAGGTAAAAGATGAACAATCGACAATAAAACAATAAAATAGTATTTGTAAAGCATGTCTCGGTTTAGTTACATACAAGCTTTTTGTGCTGACCTTACTTTTATTAAGTGGTATTTATTTTTGTATTGTTAAGTGCCGTCTAGTTTAAGTGGGAGTTTGCGGCGTTTGAAGATGATTTGTCGTAAGAAAAAAAAAAAGAAAGATCTTTTTTTTTTCTTGCAAAAAGAACTTTAAAATAAGTAATATAAGACTACCCTCAAAATCGAAAATTACAAAAACATCTTTAAACGCTACAAATGGTGTGCACAGCTCATGAAAGGGTCTATTTAGTAATAATTCTCAATTTAATTAGTTCTGAATAGCTTGTGTTGTACTTGTAAATTGTGTATATTCGAAGACTTTTGCCTCTGTGTTAATACATCTGTCTCTACTTTGCTCAAATAATTTATTTGCTTGTGTTTATTGATATTGTTTTATGAAATTATGGGAATATTAGTTTTAAACTATTCTTATGAAATTATTTGTATGTATGTCTTGTTTTTGTGTTTGTTTATTTTCATTTAAAAGCAAATACAACTATGGTAATTCATAATCTCAATATGGGTTTTTATAATTATTAACATACAATTTATGAAATAACAGAGGGGTGTATTAACACGGCGGGTTTTTTATTTCATTTATCACTCCATTCGCATTCGACCAAAGCAGTTTAAACTAAATTGTTAAGATATTAAGGCTGATATTCGCTTGCACAAGCTTAGCTGCTTTGGTTTTTCTCGTGTCTTGTGTCAAAATTGTCAATCACTTTTTGTATATTTTTAAGTGTCCATTAAATTTTCAAATTTAATATTAAAATGCAATTTCTCAAATTATTTAATTTAATAGTTCCGATATTATCAATTAATTTATAATTATGTTTACTATTATGTCCTATCGTAGGTAAGTGTCGATTTTTATTAAGGTCATCATCCTAATCTCGATGAGTTCTAACTAAATATTTTAGTCCTTGTCTCGCTCAAATACATAGATAGGATATTTTTCGTTAGTGACCAAATTTAATCGTATCAATCGTTCTCATTAAGAGGTATAAATAAGATATTTATTGACTGTATTTTCTTAGCTAAGTTACTTTATAAAAATGATCAAAAACCAGTAATTTAATATACCGTATTAGAGCGAGACAAACTAAAATATAGTTGTAATAATAGGCTCCTAGACTATATTATTTTCACTAGTTGAATTTAAAAGTATATTTTTTTAACGACAGTGTACATAGGAACTGCCAAACATTTTTATTTAGCTGATCGAATCTTTGAAGAAATAACAGTACAGTCAGTCACACAGACCAGGCTATAATTTGATAATTTGTTAATTAATATAAAATTAGTCGACTAAATAATGATTCGTCTCAATACGTTATGTATTGAGTAAATAAGCCAACATAATAATATATTTACTTGTAATGCATCCCGCCAAGTGTGGAATTAATAGATAGTACATAGTTACTCATTCTATCGAGAATGTATACAATGTGTAAGATTTTATATTTCAGCGAATGCCTTTTCCAAATATCACAATGCAATCTTGAATGTCTGTATGTATAGAGTTAGCGTAGGATAATAAATTATTGATGTGTATGTACGTACTGTATATGAGCACGTGGTATGTTTATAAAGAGAAGGCAAAAATATACTGATTTGCAAAATACTGTCTTGTCATTTACTTCTAGGGATCCCTTGAGAGTTTATAGAAATCACTCTTGCCCATTTTTTTAAATCAACAACTTTTTGCACTTAATTTGGTGTTATAATATAATACACCGAAAATCATACCGAATTTAGAACATATTACAAATACAGAAAGATTACAAGTTAATAGCTACGCAGTTTCGACATTCAAATTTTATTTTGACGTGATAACGTTTTTAAAATCGGTTTAGTCGGGTGACATATTCAGAAACTTGCGTCACACCAAAACCCACAAACCTCACGAGCGCGATCGTAGGTATAACAAGAGAGAGACGGACCGATCTCCCGTCTCATCTCGAGCGCTGCCACCAATAAGACGTTATCACGTCAACATCTTGATCGTAAACCTACTTTACAAACAACCAATTTTTTTATAGATTTTTTTTGCTAGTAAGCCAAATTGCCTGCGTATTTCTCATAGAGCTTTTAAGCAGTAGCCGTAAATAATAAATTCATCTTATGAAATTTCAAATGTCCAAAGAAACTTAGCCTATTCAATAATCGAAGCCAATCTTTTCCTTAAGTATAAGATTTTGCAGGCTTTCCTCACTCTGGTTCATGCGATGTCGCGACAGAAGAAAGGACTCGCTGTGGAAGATCTTTCAGAAGAAACGAAGAAGAAGTGTTCGACTCCATGCTGTACTATTGTTTAGATATTTTAATACGAATTATAAAAGATGGATGAGGCAAAATATTTCTGCAAAGTTCGGAGCATATCGAAAAGCTTGTAGAGAATTTTTGGGCATTTTATATTATTTTCTCTAATAATCTTGACTTATCATGGACGAATATAATTTAAAATTATATTTGTCTATGCTAATATTGAGAGTTGAGGATATCAAAAGAAAACATAATATCTATATTATAATTAATCTTTGTAAAAAACCGGTAAAAATAAGCACGAATCAAAGGTGTTGATATAAACAGCTACATCGTATTTAGTACAAAAATCGACGAGCTAACAGTAACTGTTTTTAAGAAAAAATTTTGCTAATTGAACTTCCTTTGTATATTTAAATTTTTTATATCAATGAAACTTTGATTATTTTGAATTAGACTGATTTATAAATTACTAAATTAACCAAGCAACAAAAACTGCTTGCGCATTTTCAAAACTAAGAACATAGGTACCTATCTTATCTATATCTTTAACAATTATACTCAAAGCAAAGCCTAAATAATAAAAAAGACGTGTGGCACTCGGGGACTGCCGCGGTAAAGCTATTGCATAGCATGCCTTCAAGCCACACCTCCGTGTCCGTCGGAGTGGGGAGCGTGAGGTTTTTTCGTTACGGAATTTCTCGATTCGGTCCCCGCGCCCAAGGCCCGCGATAGAAGCTATGCAATAGCTTAAAATAATAAAATTACTTTTTAAAATTATTATTTTAGGGGACCAACATGATTTTAATTTGCATTTATTTGTCAATACACATAAACTCGCTAATGAAATATGGATTGGGTTTAATTTTTAAACGTTTTATTATTATCACCTCTGAAAATAGGATAATTTCTTTGAAATATTTAAACTATAAGTAAAGATAAAACTATGCTATATAGCACTAAGCCACAACCTGAGGCAACAGGTGCTTGAACTTGCTTCATAGCATGGACCAAAATACTCATTGGTCTATGTTCATAGTAAGAAAATGCTCTTGTTATGAGTATTTTTTTATTGGCTTGTGTCGTGCCGTGGTGTTCAAATGTTATTGACGGTCCGTTAAGTTTTATAAAATATGTATATATTCTTGAATGGTGTTATAGTTTTGAAATCATATCGCATCTTGATAACATCATTTGCGCACAATGTAGCTATTATAAGCTTAGCTGAATACTGAAACTTCCATATTAAACTTTTGTAAATTTTCTAATGACTTTCTCATAATCTTTTGAAAAAAAAATCTATTTATATTATGAGTGTAACATGTGATACTGCACTGTCTTGAATATGTAAGACTATTTAAAAAAAATATACTTAATTTATAATTAAAACATGTTCGTTTACTCTAAAACTAGCTAACTGTGAAAGAATGAAGTATTTTGAATCTTATTTTCATTGAGATAAGATTCAAACAATTTTTTGAATTGTAAAATTTATTGTTCTGATTTACAGTATTATTGTATAGTTTTATTGTTTTGTAAATAAGTTAAGGATAAATAAAAGAATTGATATGATTATTTCGTTTTATTTCTTAAAATACAACAGTACAAAGTCAGTTCAGTCTATTTAATATACAACAATAAGATAACATCAATGTCTGTCTATATTTACATCATTAGATTCCGATTAAACTTATACAACATTAAGGCGAATAGTTATATTTTGTCAGTAATAGAGCAG
>CAJQZN010036820.1:0-24384 GCA_907164685.1 Colias eurytheme | reverse complement strand
AAATCCCCGAAAAATGCCAGGGAAATGTCCGGAAAATGTCTGGAAAACATCCGGAAAATCCCCGGGAAATGCTCGGAAAATGTCTGGAATATATCCGGAAAATGCGTGGAAATTTCCGGAAAAACCGTGGAAAACCCCTGGAAAATGCCTGAAAAATATCCGGAAAATGCGTGAAAATGTCCGGAAAATATCCGGTAAATGCGTGAAAATATCCGGAAAATGTCCGGAAAATATCCGGAAAATGCCTGGAAAATCCCCGGAAAATATCCGGAAAATGCGTGAAAATGTCCAGAAAATATCCGGAAAATGCCTGGAAAATCCCCGGAAAATGCCTGAGAAATGTCCGGAAAATGTCTGGGAAATGCGTGGAAAATCCCCGGAAAATGCTAGGGAAATGTCTGGAAAACATCCGGAAAATCCCAGGGAAGTGCTCGGAAAATCCCCGGAAAATGCCTGGGAAATTCTCGGAAAATGCCTGACAAAATCCCGGAAAATAACCGGAAAATGCCATGGAAATGTCTGGAAAATATCCGGAAAATGCGTGGAAATGTCCGGAAAATGCGTGAAAATGTCCGAAAAAAGCGTGGAAAATGCCCGGAAAATATCCGGAAAATGCGTGAAAATGTCCGGAAAAAGCGTGGAAAATGCCACTTCAAATTTGCGAAGTAATTAAAGCAGAAAACCTAAAAAGAAAAAGAAAGCTAATATCTTTCATATTAAATGTATATGGGATATTCATATTTCATACTTAATGTATGGGAGGGTTTAAAGATATTTTTTTTTGATATTTCACGATTTATTTTAAAAAATTTATTACGGCCATTTTACTCATTAGGTTAAGTACTTTCGATATCAGTTTAAAGTTTTTTGTTATCTGTAATACTTACGGAAAAATCGCCTGTGCACACTTAACGATTACACCCTGTATATATGAGACTGCACAAATATATACAGTTAGATTATACATATACAGTTTAATACAAGCAGTTTTTTTTTATTGAATGTCCTTAAGCTTTCCTTCCTTCCTTAATTTTTCGGATCCCTCGCACAGTATAAGCATCAAATTATTCACAGTTTTTCCAGTAGTATATAAAAATTTAGTATATTGATTATGTTTTTCTTTCTATTATGTTTAATTGTATAAGTGTTATTAATGTGAATGTTGTGTACACCTATAATTGATAAATACATAAGATACTATGTAATTAGATAATGTCATCCTATTGTATAATGTAATGTGTATTTATTGTTGTGTGTTCCATAAATAAATAAATAAATAAATAAGCTTAGTCGTCCACTTGGTCTATCCTGATAAGCAATCCAGTATATTCTTGTTACGTAGGTACCTAAAAGCTAATTGAATCATGGTAGGGGTATTCTTATCTGCCTATTTTTTTATATCAAATAAAAAAAAATATATGTCTGACTAATGCCAATACTCATATCTATCTACCAAATGTTCCACCAACTCTGTGAAAATAAATTCAATAATTATCAACCACACAAACTTTTACGTGCATACTAATACATTGTAGAGCTTTAAATTTCACCCCATTCATCGGCCACGTTAAGGAAAACATACTGTGTAGAGGTAGACAGACAAAACGAACAACGAACACAATCAAATTCAAATTCAAAGTCAAATTCAAATTTTAATTAATATTAAAATTCAAATTCAAATTCAAATTCAAATTCAAATTCATATTCAAATTCCAATTCAAATTCAAATTCAAATTCAAATTCGAACACGAACACGAACACAATCAAATTCAAATTCAAATTCAAATTCGAACACGAACATGAAACAACGAACAACGAACAACGAACAATGAACAACGAACAACGAACAACGAACACGAACACAACCAACAACCAACAACCAACAACCAACAACCAACACGAACACGAACACGAACACAATCAAATTCAAATTCAAATTCGAACACGTACATGAAACAACGAACAACGAACCACGAACACAATCAAATTCGAATTGGAATTCGAATTCGAATTCGAACACGAACACGAACACAATCAAATTCAAATTCAAATTCGAACACGAACATGAAACAACGAACAACGAACATGAAACAACGAACAACGAACACGAACACAATCAAATTCAAATTCAAATTCCCCCTAGAAGACATGGGCGCGATACAACAACAGTTAGAACAAGTGGCCGTGATCGGTCGGTGTGAATATTCCGCGATAATTATTCCTGATGACGTCATCATCATCTTGGATTAACACATAGGTTTTATCCCGGAAATTCTACGGGAACGGGAACTATGCGGGTTTTTCTTTGAAAACGCGCGCAAAGCCGCTGGCGGAAAGCTAGTTGACCACCAACTATGGTGATGTTTATGTTTATGATGATACTGACGATATTCTTGACTATAATATTCTTCCCCAGGGAGGGTCTCGAATACAGAATATCGATATCCGTTGCTTAGTTTTAAAAATTTAAGCATACATAGGGACATAGGGACAGAGAAAGCAACTTTGTTTTATACTATTTAGTGATTATTATGTTTTTCCCCAGGGAGGGTCTAGAAGATCCCCTCGAGGACATGGGCGCGATACAGCAACAGTTAGAACAAGTGGCCGTGATCGGTCGGTGTGAATATTCCAAAACGTGCCAGTTATTAGTCGCACACTTTGATAGAGCGGCCGCCGCTTACACCGTGGAAACGCAGCCGCCGCAACTGCTCGTGTTGCAAGGTTAGTGTGTTTATACAATTACAATTTACAATTAGAAATTACAGAATTTTTAACGGATTTTAAACGCGATTTATTCATTATATTGTTTTTCTTGACGCGTTTAAAATCCGTTAAAAAGTACACACTTACAGTTTTATTGACTTCATCTACTTGTATCATTTCATTTTTTTATACGTCATTAAACAGGTTGATGTTTTTTCTAATACGTCACACATTCAGTCCCATACAGGCTACTTGAGGATACATTATTTATATATTCACTTATTTATTTATGTGTTTACAGGCCAACTCACGTGGCTGGTGTACATAATAGGCGCCGCCATAGACGGTAGAGCGTCAGTGAACACGTGCGATGAGAACGACGCTATGGACGGCGAATTAGTTTGTCGCGTTCTGCAGCTTATGGACCTGACCGACTCGCGGCTGGCCAATGTAATATTATCTATGTAATATTTTATCAAGTCTTCCTTTTTTTGTGACCGCCTCCTTGGTTTACGTGTGAGCGTAGAACCGAGGGGTCATGGGTTCGATTCCCGGTGGAGAGGAAAAAAATGTCTTGGTCTGGCAGGACACAGATACCTACTTGTCCCTATGCATAAAGCATCTGCCTCTTACCCCGCTTGGGGACACGGGACTTCACTTTTTTTGTTATTGTTACATCTGGATATAACAATAACACAATAGACACACAACTCAGATGCACGGCCGCATCGCACAAGCGAAAGAATAGAATAATTATAATTTAAATTTCACAAGACTACTCAGTTGCCCGCCATATTTATTTAGATAAGAATTTTAATTAGAGATGCACCGAATATTCGGTTCCTATCCGGTATCCGGCTTATCCGGCCCTTTTTTACTATCCGGCCGGATACCGGATGGTAACGTACTATCAGGCCGGATACCGGATAGTAAACTTGGTAGATTTTATAAATAGAATCTAAATAAAGACACAGTTGTAATTGAAGCTTTTTATTATTTTTAACGAAATTTTTTTTATAACGAAATTGTTTCGTGCTGACTGACACGATAAAAGTGTCTCTACCAAGAACTGTGACCGCGCGTACGTTCACTACGAAACAAGTCAACCGGCACGCCGCCCGCGCCGTGCCGGTGCGCGACACTCACCTACGAAACTCAAAATGCCGCCAGCCGAATATTCGGCGGCCGGATAACGAACATTCGGCTGGTGGTTAGGCCGAACATCCGGTATCCGGTATCCGGCCAAACAACTATTCGTTGCATCTCTAATTTTAATACTATATTATTCATATAACTGTCATGACGTAACAGTTGTCAACTGTTTTTTCCCTCTTTTACTTGTTATATATACTTACATATATTATACTTATTTGAATCGCTTAGTTTTTAACCTTTTTTTCTGTCAACAACGCTTAATGTTAAGACTTTTCTTTCTACATACAGGGCGGGTGCGAAAAGCTCGAACTCGCTATGATGTCGTTCTTCGAACAATTCCGGAAGATATACGTCGGCGAACAGGTGCAGAAGAACAGCAAGGTGTACCGGCGGCTCGGCGAAGTGCTCGGGCTCAGCGACGAGAGCCAGCTGCTGAGCGTCATCATGCGCAAGATGTACGTATGCGTATAGTGGCGTATAGTGGCGTATAGTGCCTTATAGCACCGTATAGTGGTGTATAGTGGCGTACAGTGGCTTATAGCGGCGTATAGTGGCGTATAGTCGGGATATACGTCGGCGAGCAGGTGCAGAAGAATATTGAGTTCTGTGTGATGACGTATAGTGACGTATAATCACATATTGACGTTAACTGTTGACACAAATTTACAGCACAAGAAACCACCAGAAGTCTCGTTTTTACATACTTTATACGTAAAAATACTTTTTCTAAATTTATTTTTCACTAGCTTTCCGCCTGCGGCATCGCCCGCTTTGTCTAAAACCTAAAATATACTAAAAAAATCCTCTTGAATCACTCTATCCATTAAAAAAATCGCATCAAAATCCGTTGCGTAGTTTTAAAGATTTAAGCATATATAGGGATATAGGATAGAGAAAGCGACTTTGTTTTATACTATGTAGTGGTACACTTTAATACTTAAGTGCATCTTTTCCAATTTTCAGCATAACGAACCTCAAATACTGGGGCGGTTCTGAAGCGATAATATCTAAGACTCTTGGACTATTGAGCGATCTCAGCGGCGGGTACGCGTGCGTTCGGAAACTGGTCAAATTGGATGAGGTGCAGTTTATGTTGACACATCATACGGTGAGTTGGCTTTTTATTTATTTATTACATTTAATTCAGGTGACATACAATAAAATGTACAGACCCATAGACAGACTAACATAATATAATAATTTATAACTAATATTTTATTTATATCAATTTTACTAGAAATTTGTGATGTTTTCTGTACTAGTTAAGCGCCTCGAAAATAGTACCTTATTAAGTTTAGAAATCCGCCGTTAGTTTTTACGGATAAATGGTATTCATTAGATGATTAGAGTTTTTGAAGTGAAACTTCTTTATCGGGGTTGGAAAAAAATTTAGTGTAACATTTTTTCGTTACGCGTGACATTTTTCCGTTACGCGCCATCTGTTTCTTATCCCTACCACGCGTGATTCGACGTATTTCTGTAAAGATGCATATAGTAAATTATTTTTTTAAAAATAAGGTCATAAAGAAGTTTCACTTCTTACGTGTGTACACTAGTACACGCACACATTATTTTTTTGTCAAAAGGTTTCATATCAAACATTGTCAAAGACACGTTTTAATCCCTTTAATAAAATTACACTCTGAACACTATGAACACAATAGAACTAGATTATGGCATTTAGTTCTTATGTTTCTTACAGTATCAAAGGATTCGATGCTTCAATATATAATTAATTGTTTGTCTTGTTAGTAATTAAAATATCAATTATTATAAAGGATTATTTAAAGTCAGTTGAAAATATATATAAACGATTCCAGGCGGAACATTTCCCGTTCCTAGGCGTCGGTGCGGGTACGGGTGAGATGCGATGTCGAACTATGCTCTATACAGCGCTGGGGAGATTGCTCATGGTCGAACTGGGGGAGGATGAGGATAGGTTCCACGCTTTTATGATGCCGCTAACGGGTAAGTGGGGGGAAAGGGGGGGATTATAACACGGGGGGAGGCTAAGAAAAAGGGGGGGATACTATGTAGGTTGCAAAAGATCAAGGTGTCTAAACTAGTCAGTTAAAGGTAGGGGAGTTACTTAGCTATGGAAAAGGGGGGGTTATGTTACGGCTCATTTTTATGTAGAATGAGGGGGGGGATATACTAAGTGTAATAGGAACGGTACGGGCGAGATGAGATGTCGAACATGTCGAATAAGGAAAGGAGGAGAACTTGACAGACAGACAGAGATACAGTTACTTTAACCATTATATTTACATTTAACACATAAAACACTGTTAACATTAGCCACTCAAAACATTATGTATACTTATTACGCAACTCCTTTTCACTTTGAAAAAAAAAATTTTCACTCACTTTAACCATACTGTTTGTTTTTTGACAAGTTTAAACCTCTGTTCTATAGTTAAACCATGACTTTATAGTCCAGGTCTATTTAAGTTTTTTTTGGAATAAAACTGCCAATTAATAAATTTTAAGTCACTTAAAAGATTCCGTTTATACCTACTATTAATATAATTATTAATTAAAACAAAACTAACCTTTATACACATATAACTTCAAGAGATTTATATAAATTTTTGCTTCAATGAAAATGGGGACGTACATACTGAATGTCGAGTGATTTGCGAGGGTTGATTTTTAGCCTATTGCTAAAATCTTTCTTAAAAAAACTTTTCCTCTAAATTTCAGCGGCATTCGAAAGTATCATCGGTCTACTGGGTCCATCAGAGAACTCTCTATACGCGTCAGAAGACGCGAAAAAGACGCTAATAGGTCTAGCGAGAGATTTGCGCGGTTTGGCGTTCGCTTTCAACACGAAAACAACGTATATGATGCTTTTTGATTGGATGTGAGTATTTGAATAGTGTTTTACTAATTTGTAGAAAGAAATTGGTTTTATAATTTAGAAATTAAAGATTTTAACAGATTTTAAACGTGATTTATTCATTATATTATATTTTCCCGGCGGTTCGCACACTTTGCAAAGTGTAATATAATGAATAAATCGCGTTTAAAATCCGTTATATATCTTTAATTTCTAAATGCATAATACTTGCGTAAAATCATCTGGAAAATAATGTGTTTTTTTTATAATGCTAATAAAATATTTCGTTTTTATATAGATATCCTAATTTGATATTTCCCCCCTCGAAGAGGCAGTGCTCTATTTCTAAGCATTCAACCTACATTTTTTTCGTTACTATTGCCATTTTCACAACAACTTTTTATTTACTTGCTTTAAAAAAATATCATTATTTCTTACTTGAAAAATTAAAAAAAAAATAGACGCCTAGCACGCTAATCGATTTTTTAATGTTTTCTCAGGTATTTTTCATTTATAAAGAATTTGAATGCTTTAAAACTAAATATCGTTTTACTTTTAAGTATATTTACCCTATTTAGACCGGGAGATACTGACACAAAATTTCGAGTCATTTGTAACAGGATGGCGGTTCTACAGGGGTCTTAGTACGCAATGATAAAAAGAAAAATGATGGTGTGATCGCTGGTATCGGTGGTTTAGTCTCGTGGGCGTTAGCCGAACTCGTCGGAAAAATAGCGAAAGTCAAACGATTTGTAACACAAAAATTTTAGTATTTACCGATAGCCCATAAAAAAGAAGTAGGCGGTAGTGTCATGCCATACTTTTCCGGTGTGACATACAGCCCGCCATACCGACGCGAATATGTTGATTTAAATAAAACAATTATTCAACCATTTGTACCAGGCTAACTTTTGCACAGGTAACCATCGTCGTGCAGCCATTTACGAAAATCGCCATGCCATACTTTTCGGACGATTCCAAATGGTCGCCATACCGCCGAAAATCTGCAAAAAAAATTTATTTCGCCAAACTTTTTGTACCAGTATTGCATTTGGATTTTTGGAGAGTATTTGATAAAATGTGACCATTATTATATTTGCCATACTTCTAGTAGGGGAAAAATTGCTGTCATACTTGAAAAATTAATTTAGTATTAATTTATATAAGTGAAGATTTCCAACACCTAGATCTTTGAAATTTTGTATTTATAATCTTTGATCCTCAAACTTCCAGGAAAAATAAGTGCCATACTGTTACAAATCGTTTGACTTTCGCTATTTTCCGACGAGTTTGACTAACGCCCACGCGACTAAACCGCCGGTACCAGCGTTCACACCATCATTTTTCTTTTTGTCATTGCGTACTAAGAACCCTGTAGAACCGCCATCCTGTTACCCCAAATGACTCGAAATTTTGTGTCAGTATCTCCCGGTCTAATTGTAATAATTCCGATTTACCGAGTATACACGAAAGTGCTACTCCGGGGCATCGTACTGTGGTACACTCGCACAATAATTATATTGTCACTTTTATTTTTAACAAAAATGTGTCTTAACCAGGGCTTCTATACATATGTATTTATACCATTCATCATTATCATTTTATTTTATTTTTTATTTAATTTTTAAGCTTAGTATGGGATCAGATTTTCCCGTGAACAATGACCTGGAATATTTATTTATTGAAGTGAAACTTCTTTAGGCGCGTTGAGAGTAAAATTCCAAGTCGCGTCATGGCAAAACCGTCACGTCATGGAGTACGACGACGGTTTTGGTATCTTTGAATCTTGCCAAATAAGTTTCACTTCTGTCACGTGTGCTCGGCACGTGTGTATTTTTTTTATACTTTTATTTCTTTTCACAGCTACCCAGTATACATGAAAGTGCTCCTCCGGGGCATCGAACTCTGGTACAGTGAGCCCGCTCTAACCACGCCCATACTAAAACTGGCCGCGGAATTAGCACAGAACAGGAATCAAAGGTTGCACTTTGATGTGAGCTCGCCGAACGGGATCCTGCTGTTCCGGGAGTTGTCTGCTGCTATATGCGCGTATGGTGAGTGGAAAAGGACCCTAGAGAGGGTTGGGGTCCGTACACGAAACTGGACCCTAAAGTTGTTTTTAGAGTTCCATACCAAAAACGGACCTCTAAAGTTGTTTCGAAATTCGAATTTCGAAGTTAGAAAAAAAGCCACTCAGGCTTCCTAAGGTTCCGGGACTCTAAGTTTCGTCTGGCTCGCACTTGACCGTTTTTTTCTAGATTTTTACCCGCATAGTACGTGAATAAAACTGCCGATGGGCATTTAAATATTCGACCTCGGTAAAAAGAAGTCTATGTAATTTTCTAGCCTCACATCATAAAATCGCTCCATAGTGACGTAAGAAAGACAAACAAATATGTACACTTTCGCATTTACAATATTATTAATGACGAGCTGTGCCCTGCGGTTTTACCCGCGTGTCTCCGCTCCTGTTGGTCTTAGCGTGATGAGCCTTCCTCGATAAATGGGCTATCTAACACTGAAATAATTTTTCAAATCGGACTAGTAGTTCCTGAGATTAGCGCGTTCAAACTAACATACAAACAAACAAACTCTTCAGCTTTATAATATTAGTATAGATTATTATTTCATGTTCCAGGCAGTAGAATATTAACGGTGGACGTGAGCAAAAAGCAAATGTACGCCATGAAGCTGAAAGGTATATCGCTCTGTTTCTCCATACTGAAGGCTGCGCTGTGCGGGAATTATGCGAATTTTGGCGTTTTTAGGTGAGTTTTAAAGAAAAAGTAGTTTATTTTATACAAAAATGATGGATCCCACTATCTTACTAATATTATAAATGCGAAAGTTTGTGAGGACGGATGTATGCATGTTTGTTACTGTTTCACGCAAATACTACTGAACCGATTACAATGAAATTTAGCACACATACAGAGGGTAACTTGGATTAACACATGGGACAGGTTTTATCCCGGAAATCCCATGGGAATAGACAAACAAAAACACTTAATTTTTAGCAAAAGATACAAAAACAGTAGTAAAATAATCATGCAAATACGCGAATTTCGAAGTTTTTAAATGAGATATTTTTGTGGAAACAAACAATATGCTTTTTTTGTAAAAAGAAAAAAAAAGAAAAGTAAAACGAATATACATACACACACACACACATATAATAAACTTAGGATATTACGTATTTGATATAATTTTATTTTACACATATAGTCAAAATTGTAGTATGATTCTTCTTAAGATTACAGAAATACAAGAACATATTATCAACATATTTTTCTCTTTAATTATAAATTTACTTCTATCTGATTTCAGGTTATACGGTGACGACGCGTTAGACAATGCACTGAATATGTTCGTTAAGTTATTATTAAGTATACCACAAAGTGACTTATTGGTGAGTGAACTGAACTTAAAATTCTATTTAAGTACACACTTACTATATCTATAGCCACTCTCTATCCTAACTATAAAATACTCCAAACTACAAAAAACTTCTCCATCGCGACGTGACAGAAGGACAAACATACAAACTGTCTTCCCTTCTTCTGTTAACCCATTGACCACCGAGCGGCCCGATCGGGCCGAGACACAATAGATTTTCTATTGTGTCTGTGATCCGAGGACTGACGGATTAAAATTCTACTATAATAATAAAATACATATACATACTATACATAATATACTTAAAAGACTAAGATTTAGATCCAATTACAGGCAAATACAACATGCATTTTTGAGTTATTTCAAATTATAGTTTCTAATCGTAGTTTCTAATTTGGTGTGATTACCCTCCGAAACGACTCGTATGATATCTCACAGTAAAAAGCTGAAGAGTTTGTTAATTTGTTTGTTTGAACGCGCATATCTCAGGAAATACTGGTCCGATTTGAAAAATTCTTTCCGTGTTAAGTAGCCCAATTATCATCACGCTAAGACCAACAATGCGGGTCAATCAAATATTGGTTTATATATTTGTATTATAGTTGCTTGTTCTAAAGTTATGCATCGTTATACTGGGGTAACCAGGCCTAAATATTAATTAATTTTAATATATTTTTCAGTTATATCCGAAACTATCACAAACGTACTACGTCCTGCTCGAAAGATTAGCTCAAGACCACATGCCGTATTTAGCGTCTCTACAGCCTGAAGCCACGCTATATATATTGTCGTCTATTTCTGAAGGATTAACTGCGTTGGGTAAGTTTTTATGAAAAAAAAGGAGGAAAGAATAAAAAAAAATATCGAAAAATTAACAAAAAATATGCTTTGACTTGAGAATATCATCGCCAGGTAATGTTTCTAAAAAAAATGGAACAGTCTCGAAAAAAATCCAAAAAAAATGGTTGTCTGTAAAGTCGGTTTACTGACGATAGTTGAACGTGACAACGTCCGATTGTGCTTCTTTGTCGCTCGTTCCGCGCTCTCGCTTGCACTTCAAGCCTTACATGGAACGCCTCAGAGCGAGGTAACGCCGCATGAGTCATGTTTTTTCGTGCGTGCAGCCGGCTCTATCGAATTATAAGAAGTTATCACGTCAAAAATAATTAAAAAATAAAAAATACATTAAAAAATAAATTTGCCACTACTCTAGAACCGTTCTTTTACGTAATATTGTCTAAAAAAGAGCGTGTGTGCCGAGAACACGTGTCAGAAGTGAAACTTATTTTCTAACTTAATTTAAATTTCATTTTTAAAAATATCTAGAGTATTTTGAAGGCCATTAATATTTTTTTCTACGTTATAAAATAGTAAACTATTAATTTACGACAAAAAAGAAAAACATGAATATTCACCATTTCTACAAAGTTCGAACAATAATTATTATGTTTAAATTTAAAATATATACCAAGTATATTGAATAATTAACGATTTTATTAAAATTCTAGATTTCCGCCCGCGGCTTCGCCCGCGTTTGCAAAGGAAAACCCGCATAGTTCCCGTTCCCGTGGGATTTCCGGGATAAAAACTATCCTATGTGTTAATCTAAGTTACCCTCTATATGTATGCTAAATTTCATTGTAATCGGTTCAGTAGTTTTTACGTGAAAGAGTAACAAACATCCATACATCCATACATCCTTACAAACTTTCGCCTTTATAATATATATTAGATATTAGATTCTCTTAATTTTTATAATAATTTAAATCTTTATATCAACGAAACAAAATACATAGAGCAAAACATTATATCAAACTAACCTTATAATTTACTAGTACATACCTACCTAATCAAATAAATATTTTGAATAACATAAATTTCCAAATAATATCTAATTTCATCCACTTTATGTAACAGTCGGTTAAAACACAATGAAACAAATATATTATAATAAATTGTATGTAAGTATGTCCCGCTCAATATACGGGCGCACGCGTAAAGGACTCAACGTAGGTATGTGTTATAGAAATTTCTATATTATTATCGATAAAAACTTCATATTATATAGCCTATTTATCGATAAAATCATCTTTGGACAACAATAGCTGTACTATATCGATCTATAATTCCGTATTGATAACGAACATTGTTCTAAAAAAAATGAATTTAATATTAAATTTATACACAATATTCATTTTTAAATAAATATTAATAAAAAACTCTAATATAAATTGCCTACAAATAAATATATTACATAAATCACGTATAATACCTCTTGCTGAAACTAAGCCAGTTTAACTTCGAAGCGTTTCGATAGATGTCGCTAGGCGTCACTTAGATCGCGCTATCGAAATGTTTTTACAGAAACGTATAATAATTTCAAGGCGGCTAGCAAGTTGACCGATTTTAATGAAATTTGCTATTTTTGTATGCCAATCACCGTGCTCGTTGCGGTCGATTAGGCTTTATAAACTCTTACTTCCGAGTAGGACTGTTGATATTTTTTAAGATATCGGATTTTCGATATATCGATATTTTAAAATATATCAATATCGGAGTTCGATATATCGAAAAAAATTATCGATATTTCGATACATCGGCTTTATTTAAAGAAATCGTAAGTCAGCTCAAAAATGATTACACAATTTCTAGTCTAGTAGATTTATTAAACAAATTAAATTATGAATGTACATAAGTAGTAGGTTATAGTTCTTGGTAATTACTTTTTAAATTTAAATAAGACAATTATGTATACCAATACCAATATTTTTCTGTAAGAGTTTTTAAAAATACTCTTTAAAGCTGTTTGGCTAAAGATTGATTGAAGAAGCAACTCGTCCAGATGATAAAAAATTGTCAAGCAACTGCTAACTTTAAAATCATTACGGTCGATTAAGTTTACGATGATTTTGTATATTAAATAAATTACGGAAAAAATTATTAAACTAAAATATCGACCATCGATATCGATATTTCAATATCGAACTATCGATATATCGTCCAAAAAAATATTAGTAATAAATATCGATATTTCGAAATAATAATATCGATGTTTCGATATATGGATATTTTATCAACAGTCCTACTTCTGAGTTCTGACTTCTGAGTAAGTTACTAGAAACCACAGATCTAGCACTAGTAGATTTGCAATGCTATGATGACGCGAGATAGATAGCTACGCTTTCATTATGTGAGTGAAGGGGATGTAGATACGTTTTTTTTGTCCTTATCTGCGTGGCCACTTTTTAGATAGCCTACTGTCAAAACTGGGCCAAACAAACAAAGCAGATCTGATATTTAATTAGTTTTCTTGTGTCTACTGTTCTTTTTGGTGATAAATACATTTGGAAGTAAATTATAAAAGTGTTCTGAATGTCCTACGTGTACTGAGTGTTTATAATTATGGGTGGTTGCAGCGTATTAGGCTATAACAGCCGCACGGAAACAAACGCCGATGGAATTTCGTTTAAAAATTATTTAAATTTTAATTTCGTTTCGAATTTTACTTTTGGCGCTCTTTTTTTCTCGAGATAAAACGTTTGGTTTTGTCACGATAAAAGTGGTTTATCGCAGATAAAACCAAAACTAAAAGTAATTACACAAAATGCTCTGACAAATATCTTGCAAATGTTTTAATATAATTGTTTATGAAAAAAAAAATCATAATAAGTATTACCATGTCAAGTAGAAAACGTAAAAGTGTGAAAATTAGAGCTAACTTGGTGATTTTTTTTTATCGAGTCAATTTTAATATTTTATGTTTTTGATTAAACAGAATCGTTGAACATATCATCTAGTTTGATATATATTTTATTTTTTAGATTTGATCTTGAATATTACACGTATGACGTATTATCTAATAGAAGATTGGTAATTTTGCTTTATACTCCTTCTTAAGCTAGCAACACCGACCCCCGCGGTATTAGCACAGATCCTCAATATCATTTATTGCAAATGGCCGACTAAATCAAGCGCAAATCCCTGCACCTGCAATGGCAACTTTTGGCGGGCTTTTTTGATGGCAACATTATCTTTATACCTTATATATACCTTGAATTTGACTCAACGCGTGAAATTGCACTTCAAAAATATCTTAATTTTTGTGTTATTTCAGACACGAGCGTGTGCACGGGATGCTGCGCGACGCTGGACCACATAGTCACTTATCTATTTAAACAATTAGTGCAGAAATGTGAGTATTATTCCAGTTGATTCATTTAATTATTTGACATATTTTGATTGATTAAGGGCTGATTTTTCAATCCTTGGTAAAAACTTATTCGTCAAATAATGTATAAAACTACCATTTTAAAAACGCTTTCTAATTGCCCGTATTTGACAGTTTACGTGACATTTTAATATTATCGTGTAATACTTTATTGGACGGATAAGTTTTATACAAGCATTGAAAAATCGGCCCTTAATAATTATATTATCTGTCGAATCCTTTAATATCATTATTATTATTAGTTGTATACATACTTAAAATATAAACATAAAAAAAGGTTTAGTTTTTTTTTTTTAATTTTCAATTTACATCCGTAGAAATATTGCATATTCTGCAAAAAAATCCTACGAAATTTCTGATTTGATGTACTCTATTGAAGGAAAGAAAAAAAACATTTCTCTTCTATAAAATATTTATTAATCATATTTAACACTAGAAAAAAATAACAAAAAGTATTTATTTTGTTTCTACAGCTAGCAACAAAGTGTCGAACCCGCGACAAGCAGCTCCAGAGACGAGCAACATGTTCATAGAGGTGTTGCAGAGGCGGCCCGAGATCATGCAGCAACTGCTTGCAACAGTGAGTTTGTGTGTTTGTGTGTGCGTATCTAGGGAAAAGGTTGAACAAATAGATGATCGAGATTAATTCGAGGTAAACATGTATTTTAAGTTGAATTACGACGTTCCGGTGTTGCTATCTACTCTGCAACAACGAGCGACAACATTTAAAACAATTTTTCAGCAATTCTTTGCTTGCTTAGTTTCTACTAACAAAAAAATTTTTTTTTTTCGTCCCGTCTTATACCATTATATCCTGGACAGCGGTTATGTTGCTTTATAATAACTAATAAGTAATTTTCATATTTATCCATATGAATTTTAACGTTTCCTGTGTGATTCCAATTCAATTGAGTTGTTAATCATATAATTTATCTGTTTTCAGTCTGAATTGGCCGGGAGTGCCGGCAGAAGTGAAAACTTGATTATTAACGTTCAGCATGTTTGATATTTTGGAATGGTATCCGTCTTACGCATGGAAAATAAGGGCTAAAAAAAAATCCGTCTTACGTTTTTTCGATCAGGCCACGTGTCCTGACGCGAGCTTAAGATTTTATACCCAACGCCGCTAAAGAAGTTTTCACTTCAAAAAAAAAGCATTCTATGCCTAAAAATGTATCATTCCTCCCTAGGTGGTGAACGTGATAATGTTCGAAGAGCGCTGCAACCAATGGTCCATGTCCCGACCTCTCCTTGGTCTTATACTGCTCAACGAGGAGCAGTTCACGGCGCTCCGCTCGGAGCTGATCGCGCAGCAGGCCCGCCACCGGCAGCACCACCTGGCGCACTGCTTCGACCAGCTCATGGGGGGGGTCGAGAGGAACCTGCTCACTAAGAACCGGGATCGGTGAGTAGATAGCTGGGAAAAGGGTAGGGGGAGGTAGATAACTGGGAAAAATGTAGGGGGATGGTAGGTAGCTGGGAAAAGGGTAGGGGGGAGGTGGAAAGACGGTTGGACGGGGAGTGAGTGGTTAGAAGCGAGGCGTTTTCGAATCATGTCGATTGTCTATTTTACACTTATATAACACTGCAAAATAAATATGCTATTTTTTAGTTCAATAATTTGTTCAACATTGAAAATAGATATATCAATTTGTCCTCACAAAAAGCCGAAATTCTAAATACTCAACCGTCCAAGCACAGTCGGCTGAAAATAAATAAAAAAAATCAATATAGATAACTAGGGGTCCGCCCCGGCTTCGCCCGTGGTACATATTTCGCAATAAAAAGTAGCCTATGTCCTTTCTCGGGTATCAAAATATCTCCATACCAAATTTCATGCAAATTGGTTCAGTAGTTTAGGCGTGATTGAGTAACAGACAGACAGACAGAGATACTTTCGCATTTATAATATTAGTATGGATTAAAATTAAACATTTCTTTACAGATTCACCCAAAACCTGTCGATGTTCAGGCGGGACATCAACGATCTATTGAAAGGCACAAGTATGGGATCGTCTGTCAACGACATGATGACGTCATAGGCACAAACGTGATATGGGATGAGTGGGATTCGTGTTAGACCTGGAGATATTGACACAAAATTTCGAGTCATTTGTAACAGGATGGCGGTTCTACAGGGGTCTTAGTACGCAATGACAAAAATAAAAATGATGGTGTGAACGCTGGTACCGGCGGCTTAGTCGCGTGGGCGTTAGTCGAACTCATCGGAAAATAGCGAAAGTCAAACGATTTGTAACAGTATGGCACTTATTTTTCCTGTAAGTTTGAGGATCAACGAATATACATACAAAACCCCTGTAGAACCGCCATCCTGTTACAAATGACTCGAAATTTTGTGTCAATATCTCCCGGTCTATGTAGGATGAGTGGGATTCGTGTCGGATTGAAAGATAATCGTGTAGGATAAGTGGGATTGTGTGGGATTCATGTAGGACTGTATGAGATTGAGTGGTTGAATTGTGGTATATGTCAGATTGTGAGGTTATTGTCTTGGTTACTAATTCTTATATTACATTTATTTTTTCTGTTATAATCTGGATGGATTAAAATAACGAATTCTTTTTATTTATGAGACGTGTTAGAATAATAAGTATTTTTATTTCATGACCCCAATGGCAAATGAAGCAATCATGACCTAGGGCTTGGGTTCGATTAATGTTGTAGAAATATACTTTTCAGAGAATGTTATAAAAATAATGCAGATATTAACGATTTAAAAGAGATCTCGTATTTACAGAGGTAGAAATGAACAAACATATGCAATATCGAAAAAGTACTGTCGTTATGCATAAATCAATGTATTTTAATTTAAGATTAAACGTGTCAAAAATATTACACGCTTTTGCACGCCTTGATACCTAATAATACGTGCTTTGTGATTTTTGTGTTATGCTCGCACTGTGATGGGAAAGAGTCCCATATCCTAATTATTATTATCCCATACAAATCCCATCTCTTATTTACCTACCCTTTCTCTACTTAAAAAGATACATAGAGCAAAAGAGTGAGATAACCACACTAGTGCGAGTGAAACGGCATGATTATTTAATTTTTCTTACAAATAAATTGCTGTCTAAACCACAAGTGCGAAAGGGACGACATGCTGCTATAATTTTTAAGAGCATATGATGAAATACAAGTGCGAAAGAGATGGTATGCTTAAAACGAATTTATTCTGTTAAACCACGAGTGCGAGAGAGACGGCATGCTTTTTTCAACTTCGTCTTAACGTCAGTTAAGTCATTCTTAATAAAGAATCAATGTTTTGTTTTAATATTATAAGCGATATATAATTTTGTATAGTTTTTTTTTTTATTGATAAGGTTCATCCAAAAATGTATTAATTTCAATGACCATACATTTTTTTGTAAAATTCGAGGAAAATAATAAAATACCATTTATGTACTATACAGAACTACACAATTGCCTATTAAAAGGTCGTCAAAAATATACGAGCGGTGTTGTATAAAACATTCATTCAAATTAACACCTTATTACGTGGCAGTAATGTTCAAAGTCTTTTGTATAAGTTCATTTAAACTCTGCCTATTGCATGTGTAGGCAGTGTTTTGCTTCAGTCAATTTTTGAGTATTTGTCAATCTGTTGTATATTTAACGTCAATAAAATACACTAAGGTACATGAGCATAGTACCGAGAAGGCCTAGGTTGGATCCTTAACACAAAAAAGAGCGTGTGTGACGAGCACACGTGTCAGAAGTGAAACTTCTTTGGCAATATTAAATTTTAATTACATAAATTTATTTGGCAAAGATACCGAAATCGTCGCCTTACTCCATGACGCGACCGTGAAATTTTACTCTCAACGCGTATAAAGAAGTTTCACTTATAAGTCAGTCAAGCACAAAAAGCTGATCTTTATACATATAAATAAAACTGATATTTTAGATATGTTTGCAAAGAAAGTTGAGAATCCTACACGATTTCTCATAAAATCTAAAAGTATGAAAAAATCGGAATTCCACATTCCAAGTGAAGTTAGGTTAATGATTTTACTGAAAAAGGAATTCTTACGTGACAGAAAAGTAAATGTTAATAAAAACTGTTATGCTTTGGATACACGGTCGTCCAATTAGCATGACGTAATTGGCTGGATCCATTTTTTAACTTGTAAAATGTAAGAGAATCAACTGTTTGATTATAATTGTGAATTGATGGTAATCTTTGAAACGAATTTAAAACGCATTTTTATAAATAAATTGTGTTTTAACTTCGTTTTATACTTTTTTTCTTATCTTCACTTACGTAACTATGTATTTGTTTTTATTATTTTACTATAGTGACGTTTAATATTGTTAAAAAATGTAAGTATTAAAATTGATTGCAAAATAAATAATTATGCTTTGTTTTACATGAAATACTGTCATTAACTTATTATTAAGAATCGGGTTGGATCAAAATTGAATATTGTAAATAAATCAGTCATTTGAATTTTAAAAGATCACTAATCGCATAAATACTATGAAATATTCAGTAAAAATATAGAACAGCTCAAACTTTATTTGATCATGTTACTTGTCATGCAAATTGGACGGAAATCGTGTGGATCCAGCATAATTATCAGGAATTCATGTTGAAAGAGTTTATCGTATAGAGATATTATAGATAGAGTAAGCACGACTTTGCGAAAGAGAAAATGGCGCTGCCAAAACGAAATGTTTAGAATTGAAAAAATCTAACCAGAAAATTTTTAATTTACAAAGCATTTGAATGCTATAACTAAAAATAAAATTTATAAACATCTATGCGTTCTTTGATGTGTGAGAGGGACAGAAAGCGTACAACAATCCTCTGTCTTTTTCTAACCCAGAGACAATGAATGTTCTACTCTATCTATGATATTATAACTCTATGGTTTATGGTATCAAATGATTTTCATAGACACGTAATGTTAGTGAATTTTGTTTTCTATACTTGTAGCTATGTTCGGAACGAGTGATGTGTAAATATTTAAATAAATTGTGATTTTTACAGTCGCTTTGTTTTATTTTTTATTTTACCTTACAGCCAGTCCATTAGATGTAAGATAAAAAGTCACCTATATCACAGACTAATAATAATATACTACGTATACAACCTATATGTTGTTCTGCAAAGACATCTAAAAACCAATGAAAATCCTATCAAAATCGGAAACACATGAAATAAAATGTTTCACGAGATCTTATTATAACCTCTTTAAAATCTATAGATTATTCTGAAGAGATTTAGAATATACAAGGTGTCCCAAAAAAGTAGTGATGAACGGAAGTTGGGAGGTAGAGGGCTATCCGAATCACCCCCATATATATTATGCGATTTTTCATATTTTCGAAGTTTTGGGACACCCTGTATTACTTTTATCATGAATATAAATACATACTAGAAGTCTGCCCCGCCCTACCTCGGTGGTACATATAATTATATCCTACTTATCCTACTGTGAATTTTTTGAAGTGAAAACTTCTTTAGCGGCGTTCGGTATAAAATCTTAAACTCGCGTCAGGACACGTGACCTGATCGAAAAAGCGTAAAGACGGATGGATATCAAACATGTTCAACGTTAATAATCAAGTTTTCACTTCTGCCGGCACTCCCGGAGTGCAACCCGTCTTTTTTTTTAATTGGTCCAGTAGTATATATGTATATATGAGTAGCGTTTTCAAACAAACAATCTTTATAATAATTTGTAAAAACTATTAAACACTGCAGAATACAGTTACTTCTACAAACATGGTTCAGTTTTCTTTATTGGTAAAAATATTAAAAGCTTAGATTAAAAGTATCTGTGTTCTGAATATTATGTGTCTATTGCTCACGGCTTTACTTGTGTGGACAAAATAATATGTACTTAGTTTAAAAAAACTAAAAAAACACGCTTTTATCCTTCCTCAATAAATCTACAAAGTTTGAACGAAATCTGGCCGTTTAAAGTGGGTCAAAATCGCGCCCAAAGAAGTCGGTTACAAACAAACATACAAACATACAGGTGAAGCTAATAAAAAGCGTGTAGGTAATAATAAAAATTACAGTTGTCAAATGCCATTTCACACATATTTTTATTTTTAATAAAGCACCATCTATTGGAATTTACAAATTTCATATTTTAATGGATTATCCCCACTATATGCTATGAACTATATTTGATTTATATAGAAGCTTAATTTGTCACTTTCTAGCCTCCTAACAGCTATTATATCCCCAGTAAAGACAAAAAATAAAAACACATTTCATTTTTAATACTTATCAAAAACTTTTATTTCATATTTTTACACGCTTTAGAGCGTTTTCACATTATCCGATCCGATATCGGATATCGGAAGCCGATAGCCGATATCCGATATCGGAGGGAAGTAAAATGTATGAAATATGTGCCTGTCTTTCACATTGTCCGGTCCGATATCGGATATCGGAGCCGACACCGATATTCCCAGTGGCTATCGGACGATAATGTTCAGTGTTGCAACTCAATTTTCGAAAAGGCAGTATACCAACAGCAAAAAAGCACTAGTTTGTGTATTTTCAGTCTTATAGGGCGCTCAATCTTTAAAAAAATTCTTTGCTTTTAACCTAAAACCCTTTCTATTAAAAGAAACCTTTTTTTATTAAGAAAACACACATTTAAGTGATAGTATTTATAGGCATTTAAAATACGATTTATACGGCAGGTATTTTTATTTGCCGTATTAAAATATACGACAATTGGCTGAACTGAAGTAAATAAAAATATATTGCATTCTTAAATTCAAATATCTATCTTCGAAAACATTAGTGTCTATTGCATCTTTATTTTATCTCATTCTGCCTCGCTCCTCCTCCTACTCGGATGTTGGTTGTGCTGTTTATTGTATTGTTGTCATTGAGTGCTTTGTTTTTAACCGACTTCAAAAAAAGGAGGAGATTTCATACCGATTTTATTTTTATTTTGAATTTACAACAAAGAATACAAAGTTTGAAAACTCTTAACTCTAAAATAATTGTTTATGACAATAAAATAATTTATGTATCTTTACTTACAGGAAATTATAACAATCATATTACAAATATATTTGAACGAGTGACAATATTATTTTAGGATATTACAGTGTAATAAGAAAAAGAAAAGAAAATGTGAACAAAGATTGTATCACTTAATAAATTTATCATAGGTACTACATGAACTTTTATAAATGTATGCAGTGAAAAAATGACTAAATGACTAGTACGTCTTGCTAAAAATACATTTAATAGATTTTGAAAGGTATTTAATAATATGTATTACCATAGACAAATATAAATTATATTCGTCCATGGTATTACTAAAACTATTAACTAATACTAGGTTGTAGTAGGTATTGATATAAATTTATTTAATTTAAATTGTGTTAACATAAGTAAGTATATTATGTTATACAAATGACCGATATCAAAACTATTTAGTAAATCTAAGCACATCTAAATAAACATTTTACTTTTCTTTTTTGAAGTTGTTTTTCTTTATCGTAGTTATTTTTAATGTACATGTACAACTATGATTTACATTTGATTGTTTTTAATTACACCTTTTTTTATCAACTGGCAATTTAGTTTAGTTTTCTCTAAAAATTTCTGGCAACACTCATGATGATATCGGAACGATTTTATCGGACAATGTGAAAGGGCAAATTGTATCCGATATCGGATATCGGCTATCGGCGTCCGATATCCGATATCGGATCGGATAATGTGAAAACGCTCTTAAGTTCATCATTGAATCGTAATGTACTTGTAGATTCTAGGTAACCAATTACGTATCTTGTAGATAATTGTCATTTTATGTCGATTCTTGCTAGTAGGTACTTACAATATACATAATAGGTATCTAAATAATTCTAAGAGCGTGAAAAAAAAATGTTTTTAGTGTCTATCCAATGCAAACTGTTTAAATTTTATATTTATAGTCTAGTCTATCCAGATTTTTACCTTCTTCATGTAAATAATAAATATAAACTATTGCAATAACCTCTAGATCGTTTAACCCCAAGCTAATGGCGAAGTGAACAATTACCGTCACGTATGGCACAAACGATGACGTTGGTTTATGTAAATCTCTTTGATGTAAATCAAAGGATTAATTGTCGACAACACCCGCGCGCTCTCACACGGCTAGCGCGACCCGATGGTCTTGAGCGTTGCATTGATTTAGTACCGTAAAATGTATGAAAATTGTAGTTATCTTGTTAAAGAAATTGTGTAAATTATATTTTGGTATTTTCAAGTGAATTTTGCTTTTATAGTAAAAACTTATAAAAAGTTTAGCTATCTACTTTGAAAGAATGTGTAAAATAAAATTTAATTTGTGAATACTAGTTGCTAGAAAAAATAAGAACGGTTCAAGAGGGTTCAAGAAATTTTTTAAATCGTAATTTTATGGCATTTTGTCACTAACTTTTAAATTTCTCATACATAACTGATATTCTAGCCTCGCTAATATAATAAAACCAATGTATTCGAGATAATAATTATAGGTAGAACTGAAAGTACCTACCTAATGACACTTGACGCCTATTCTTTTATAATTGGGTAACAAGCGATTACCTATAGTACAAAATCAGAAATAAACTATGCGTGGGGTGTGGATTTGTGCACCAGAAAGGTCAAAACTTTGATTTCGGTTGGAAATGGACTTGCATATCCGGTCTACGCCTAGTCAAATAAATTTTTTTGTCGCAATTGTCGGTTTAAATTTTAAACATAGCAAATAGCGTATGCTAATTTGGAAACATCTAGTAACCAGTCGGTCGAGTAGTTTTGAAGTTAATAATAATATTAAAGGATTCTATTTGATTTTATTGTATAGGTAATGAGTGCTTTTTTTAATTTTAAAGTGAAACTTTTATTACATCGTCTCAAACTTTGGTCTGTGTAGCGCATGTCGCGTGACGGTCGGCTGCCGAGTAGGTATAAAGCAGTGTTCGGAAAGTTTCACTTTTTAACCGTGGTTTCATAAAACCACACAACATTTTTTTCTAACATCAAAACACGATGTCCGAGCTACAAAGCAAGTTCCACTGTCATTATACAGCTATTTGGAATAGAAAGCTCTTTAAATGGAAAACTGTGGACTGTCCTTACTCTAAATTTTCTTTTTTATTTATGTTTCTCTATTGTTCTATCTTCTATCTTTGACACATTCCTAAATTTCCACAAATATTTCAAGATAAAAATAAGCTAAATCGGTCCAGTGAATCTCGAGTTTTAGCAAGATAACCAAACAGCATTTATATTTTTTCCGGAGGTAGGTATACAGCATAACATAAGTTGAATTGAGGAATCCACTTTTTAAATTTGAGTAAGCTCATAATTTCATGTACCTAAGCCTTTTTAAAACTTAACTAAAATTATTCTAAACTAAAATCTTTGAATGAATGAATGAATGAAAAATTCTTTATTGTACACCATATTTTAACAATTTAAAACACATAATAACTTATTTAACAATGTACAGAGGGCGGCCTTATCGCTGAAAGCGATCTCTGCCAGGCAACCCAAACGACTAGGACAAATGCTGAGTATGGTGGACAGTGGTGCTTAATAAATTAAAAAGTAAAGGAATTTATTATAATAATATGTACTACAAAATATATAAACATTCCTCATGGCTTATACATATCTATTAATAAACCGTACCATAATAACACTTTGCCGTAGTGATTAAAATATTTTCGTCTTTTATATTATTCCGCTGTCTGTAGCCGAATGCCCCCTGCAGTTTCTCGTTTCCGGGACCATCAGAACTACAAGGGGGAAAAAGCTGGAATAAAGGAAAAGAATTTTAACCACTTTTTTATGCTCCTCTTTTGGCATAAAAATTATGGGCTGTAGCGCCTTTTTTGTAGCCATCCTCGATAAATACGATTTCGAGTTCCTGCAATGAGCGTTCATTGAAAAGTGAAAACAAACAAGCACTTTAGTAGGTATTATATTTTTATTTTAATACAAAAATTAAAACAGCGACTCCACTGCACTCCTGTTCCATGTTACTATGTCGCTCATAACTCGTTCCGTTCGTCACTGTAAGCA